>CABFVX010005355.1:0-49904 GCA_902151425.1 Timema shepardi
TTTTTAGAAACTCACTGTAAAACATTGTGTATTTTCTTTTATTATATTATTATGCCCGTGCGAAGCCGGGTTGGGCTGCTAGTAGTCAATATTTACATTTTTAATTGGTCAGAATTTAGAAATGCGGAATTTAATAGCAATGCGATGGCATGAAGATTTGCAACGCCTAATAAAATGTCGAAAAATTTAACTGGAAGTTGGAATTTTAATATGAAGTGTTTACCCTTGAGGGCCCAGTATTGATTTTTTATAGGTCAAAACATACAAATGAGGACATTAATTCTTTAAAAATAAAATTACAAAATTTAAAATCGGGACTAAAAAAAAGTTTTACAAATGTATAGTGCACTTTATGCTTGGGTTTGCTAGTGTATATTATTTAGTTTCCCATATAGGCTATTACGAGTTTTGGGTAAATAATTGCATTTTTAAACAATAGAATGAGAAATTTCGTGCGGAGTTCTGTACCATTTATTGTTGTTCTGTAACCATTTCTATTATCTAAGAAGTTATATGAGCTAGGACTGTTTGTAAACGTTCACTCTGATAAATTATAGGCTTGAGGTTTTATTTCTGTGTTTATTATAGAATTGACAAGGACAAATTTTTGAACAAAGTTTACATATTCTTGAAATTGAAAAATGACACCTGGGTACGGGAATCGAACACTGGACCTTTGGCTTAGCAGGTCCCGGGCTTGATTATTGTGTCCAGGTTTCATTTTTAAATTTTCAGAATATGATATCTAGATTAAATAATCCTCACCAAAAGCATAAATAATAGCTTTGGCTATTTTATTCTTAAAGTTTACAGACAAACGTAGAGACAGCCTGGTCCTATTTTAGAACCAATCTGTTAAACTAATTATATTTCATTCAATGTGTAGTCACGTTATTATAATGATCAGATTACAAAGTATACACACATCTTTTGTTATTTGTTTAGGATCTTATTAATAGTTAGGCTCCTGAGACTACACTTAAGCCTAAAGTAAACTCCGAATCACTCGTACGTCTTCTAATTTCGTGAGGTGTAGATACCGAGAGACTTAGTTTGAAATCATTCATGTCTCCAAAGTTAATTACTCACCACGGCCTTAACTCTCTTAGAGGCTCCATGCATCATTGAACAAACAAACGAATAAAATGTGACCCACTTCGCTGGCCACATGGTATAAGACGTCAATATCACAATAGACTAGACTACTGATGACGGGGAGATAGTGGTTCGATCTCGAACGTTTGTACTGAGGGTGGTTTTTCCTAAATCGTGTCATCCTTTCTGTCCACGCAAATGTGGGTATATTTCCTTTAAGTTAAACATTCCTAATCCCTGAAACCATTAGTATAGCTAGTATATAAGCGTATAACATGAATGGATAGTAAAACGAGGTGCTAAAATAAATTATAAGCTACTCTATAGTGTAATCAGTCAAGGGGGTTTCTTTCAGTGCAAACAGAGTGTACATTCAATACACCGGCTATTAAGGTGAGATGGAAAGGAACCCGAGTCAAAGCCACTATTCATGGAATTTTCATAACTTTTTTTGCCCAAAATAAAAAATAAAATCTGTAGATACTTTAGTTTAATTTTCTACACAAAGTAATCTCAACAGATCTTGAATATCCGTTATGAGCATACAGGAATTAGATAACTTCTCTTTATTTAAAAAAGTTTAGTATCAAATGCCGTCAATGCTTAAAACGGATATCCAAGAACTGTGATAATCATGTGTGTACACAATTAAACCAAACATATGTACTGAATGAATATATTTTTTTAATTTTGGCCTGTAGATTTTTGTTATAAAACTGCAAAAAAATACTTGCCTTGAATCGCGTTCCATTTCATCTCGTTTTAGCAAACTAATGTGTGAGGTATAAGAGTAGTTTGAAGAAAACACACCCTCATTAGCGCGTAGAGAGGATGAAGAATTTTCATCAAACGTAAATCCAAAACAAACGCATAGTGCATGACCCACTAATGAATGTGGTCATCTTCATGACGGATGGAGCTTTAAACAAACTTATTGTTATGATGTTATTTCTGAACGTCCGATATTTTCATCAGCTTATGAGTGAGTGAAAGGATGGCAGTCCCTCTGCATGGCAGTCAGTTTAATGAAGCTAATTCCTATTCCCCCCCCTTTTGGTTAACAGCGGGGGTGGTCATCCTGCCAACTAATATCACGGTGGGACATTCTCCTGATTGGTAGGGAGGTCCTGTTGACGTACAGGATGTACTGTAAGTCAAACAACTAGGTGGTGATGAAGGATTAAATTTTAGTGCGCCTAGGACGGGCCGACTGAGGGATTTGAGTGCTTATTTACAGTCTAATTCTCCTAGGAAGGGCCTTACAGGAATGTTAGAAAAACTGTATCTAGCTTAAAGTTTTTATAGGTCAAGTAATTTTACCTGCGGCTGTCACTTTTTAGATATTATCAATACTTATAAAATATCACTAATTTAAAAATTAGATTCAATTCAATTCAAGATCAATATTCGCAGTAAAAAATTATGTTGGTATTTTTAAAGTCCTTTCCTATACAAATTGGACTGTAAACTAGAGGTTTTATGATATATTTAGTATCGTAGGACGTTTGGCACAATCCCCCAGAAAAGTGGACCGTTTGTACCAATAAATACATGACGTTAGGCATGGAACTATTAAAGGGGCTGCCTCAGTTAACTAAAAATTGCATCGCTGACGTTCAGCTCTAACGCAATATTTAACAATAACCTAATATTTTCTCAATCCTGTCAAACGTAATATGACCAGCCTGATCCAAATGACATGTTTATTTCAGCTAGGATAATTCTCGATTGTTCCAAACGTTTTGCACCCAAATTTCGGGACTCTTTCGGCTATTTTTGAGATTATAATGTATATGGCATTTATATTATTTTCATTGAGATAAAACATTTAGATTAAAATGAAATATTAAATAAATCCCATTGATGGTACTTCCATTAATCGCCTTTTGTACATATTACTTTATTTGATGTACACGTGCAATAGTGATCGATAATAATCACTTAGTGTTTATTAATAATAGTTCTTAATTTATTTAGGTAGTTCCAGATTGATCAAAAACATGACTTAAATGGACTACACTCCAGTCAATTTAATTTGTTTACTCTAATGCGCAGGTAAACCTTTAGAGTTTTTTTATAATTTATATAGATTTACTATCTAGGAAATAAAAATAAAGTAAATTGGAAGAATAATCATTCTTTATTAAGCGTTCTCTCACACCAAATAAAATTGAGCTGTTAGTTTAGTACCAGTAGTAGTTGTTAGTTTAGGAAACCAACTAAGTGAAAACACATCACCGATTATCCTGAAAACTCTCCACAACACGATTTTTAGCACCACGTCTTACTACCCGTTCGAGTTACATGCCCATGCACTAATTACATTAATGTGTTAGACATTAGGAGTGTTTAATTTAAAGGAAGTGCACCCACATTTGAATGGAAGGAGAGTGGAAAATCTTTTTAAGAACCACCCCCCCTTCATTGCACCCGATTGGGATTGAGCCCCGGTCTCCCAGTCTTCAGCAGTATAGTCTGCGAGAGTAGCATTTTAGACCATGTGACCACCGAAGTAGGTGATACGAAGATAGGTATGCATATTTTATTAATAACTTTATCCATAAAATAACTACCGCCAAAACTCTAATTTTGAGGATTGTTAAGCAAAATTACTAACTGTTGACTTAAAGATAGAAGTTTGTTGGTACTAGCGTTAGATTTAATAAGTAGAAAAGTTATGAGTTTAACTGTTGATTTTGACTGTTTGATTTTCCAAAAGGAAATGTAATAATTTCATCTCAAGTTATAATGGAAATCTCTAATGTAATAGAGATATAATTAGATTTCTTCAAATAAAAATCTGTTGAGGGTAAAAAGAAATGTTGGTTTGAAAAAAACAAAACAGAAAAAGAGGAAATTATGAAGATTAATTATTTTTCCCTTTTGAAATCAAATCGAATATATTAAAAAGTTTTGTTTTGTTTTCCAACAGATAGGAACTAAAATGTATTTAAGTTAGCACCAGATGTTTGTAAGTTTTGGGGAATATAATTGTTATTTTGTTAATAAAGTAACGAACCTGTAGAGAGCAGTAAATTTGGCCTTCTGGAAATTCCGCCTTATTTTGTCTAGGTCTGGAGCATAATCCAAACGGGCTAGACCAGAGATCACAAACTCATGGCCCACGGACCATATCCAGCCCACGAAAAGTAATTAATATGACCGGCCCATTTGTCTGGAACACTTTTATATTTACTTTAACGCCCGTAATCCTATACACACTCAAATATAATACGATAGTGTTTGTTGTTTCAAAACGAGACTTCAGTGAACAATTTAATGTTTTGCTTAGTGCTACAATCATCGCTTTTTGGTGACTAATTTTTTTTTTCAGGATGAAGGGCAGTTATATGAACTGTATTTTTTTAAATTATGTGAATTAAAATTCAAAGAGTTAAGTATTTAAGGAGATAGAAAAATATATCATTGTATGGATAATTTTAAAGTATATTTTATTATTTAAATTATAATCATACTAAATTTTAATATCAAATAGCTAGTATAGACCAGCATACTTGGATGCTCAAAATAAAGTCAGGATCATCTGGTTAATGGTTTCTGGGAGGTCAGGGCTCAAATTCCACCTGGATGTATTGAGATTAATTTTTCTAAATACATTCTTATGCTACCTCCACACAAATGCGACTACATTTTCTGTAAAATATACCGTATTCATCCATTATCCTCTAGAGCAGTGGTTTGCAATTACCTACCAGTCATGGACCCCTCTTTTTCTAATCATTAGATTATAATATATTCTATGTATAGAAAATAGCAACCTCCCATATTAATAATTCTTGTTAGAAAAACTACAAAACTGGGAATTTAGCACAGTAAATCCAATTCAAATGTGTTTTTACATACTTTTATTTTTAATGTTAGTTAGGTCTACGTGAAAATTTATTAATTTGTAAAAGTTCAAATTTATTTATTTTTATTAGTAAGATAAGTGATACCTCTTCTTTTTACTTTCACTTCTTGAATAATTATTATTTTAACTTTTTATTTTGTTAAATTTTGGTGGTTGTCGTGGACCCCCTAAGAACAGCTCGTGGACCACCTTTTGGGAACCACTTCTTTAGAGTATTTAAAATGTTTGTAGTCTACACAGTTTGTAACTTGCGATGCAAAAAGAAACTAAAGCAAACATGTTTCTAATGATTATGGATCTCAGCACGTTCCGGGCTTGTTAATCTGTCTTTCGACTAACTTTAGTCAAAGACCACTTACTTGGCTGGATATCTTAGGATTCAGTTGGCTAGAAACTTTTAGAACTAAACAACATTTTATTTTGTGGTCAGCATTGAAATTATTTTATTAGGTATAGTTAAAGATCCTATACTATGGTAAATAAATATTTGAAATTTCGTCATTAAAAATTTCAAAGAAACAAAAATTTCGTCGTAAAATGGTTTTATAGCACCTGTAATAATCAAGAAAAACCCTATTTTTTTACGCATTATATTTTTTACGAATATAATATCAAATAAAACCTTAAATGAAGACTGATAAAATTTTCTAGCTCACAATATCAAATATATATACAATGGAATCACAAAGGAAGTTAGAAACTCCAGAGCTTGCAAAAATCACAAACAACCAAAGATAAGAATAACCAAATAACGCAGAAATATTAATTCGATATATCGATTTATTTTATTTTTTTGTCTGAAAGCGAATAAAAATAGCAACGTCCAATTTAATAATCCAGTGAATGAAATAGTTCATGATTACTTTTAAACTATCAAAATAATTTCATAATAAATATTTTTTTGGAAAGGAATACAATAAACAAATGAGTTTTTAGGTATATTTTTTCAAGTCTACATTGAAGAGAATAAAATTACGATCGATCGTTGCGAGTCCACTGTTTATATATCGAATAGTCTTTGATATTTGTTGACATCGATGGTAAAGCCTGCGTAGATTTGAGCTTGATAGCTACTGCATTAATTTTACGGCAATCAACATGGCTGCTAATGTCATTTGCGTGTTAAGGTAACTGGCCCTTTTAATTTCGAATGAAAATACAGAGCCACGGGAACAAACGGCTATCTTCAAGAATGTTTATTGTTTCGCAGTTTTCTTTTCGGAAATGGTTTGTTCAAAAATCGAAGCATGTTGATTAAGTTATACTTTTTATATACACACCTCCTCCATAGTTTTAACAGTGATCAAATATCAATAATTCTGACATTTTTCAGTAGAAAACTGCCGGTTTAATAGCAAAAAATAATAAAAGGTAAAACCTAATAGACATTGATACATTATATTAGAAGAGGTGTTGAAACTATTACTATAAAAATTTCACTAGATCTGAGAAAACTGATATTTCCAAACGTATGATTTTTCTGCAAGACCTGTCCAGTAGCTAGCGCCACCTGTTCTTGTTGGCGTGGAAGGATAATTTGGTCAGTTGTAAAGCCAGGCCATGTTTTTCACTCTCCCGCCCACCATCCCACAAAATAGGTTTTCGACTTGCACTCGACAGAGCCAAGGGCCTTAACGAACAGATGGAATTTTGACTAGAAAACATGAATTTCGTTTTAAAATACGAATAATAAAAGATTCACAAAAAAAACTTCGATTTCACGTATAAATACATTTATCGTTTTATTACGTGAGCTCTAAAATACGTAGTAATGATTTATTTGCACATGAGACAAGTTTTAGTGCTTTCGAAATGGATTTTTCAAACATTTCGTGAAAACACTGTGAAAAGTTGGTGTCCCTAGATATAGTATAAGTTATACTTAATAGGAATCTATACGATGCATAAAAGTGACCGCTGAAGAACATATTACTTGACGTATATATATATATATAAATGAAAATAGTTTTGATACATTTTTTAAATGTAAAAATAGTTTATTTTTATATAATTCAGAATGTAAGCTCATATGTTTTATCTATATATCCCCATCATCTCTGCAGGAAAATTGGGGATAGATAGATAGATACACCTACACTTAAACTTAACCTTCCTCGTGTCAGATAGTCACCACAAGTTCACTCGACCATATTTTTTTAAAGGGGATACACTTGTTCACTTAACATTTATGAGACATTAATTTATTTATCAATATATTAATTAGAAGGGTGATTATCTTCTAAATACATAGATATTCACAGTAAAATTAAACTATTAATAAAAAGTTAAATATTGAATGGTAAAAAAGACTTCAATATGTCATACTGATAGTTTTAATTAATAATGTATCTCTAGCACATTTAATAATAGTTTGGTATGTGCTGTTATTGAGAGTTCAAATTAATGTATTTAAAAAAACACATTCGCCAACATGGCTGAATTGATCAAATTTGTTTTGTAGAATATTTAACACTCGATTTATTAGTGAATTAATACCCGCATCAATGGACGCATGATTTAACGCGTCACCCTCACATCAGGTTGATTTTATTGTGACGGGAAATTCTGGGTTCGAATCAGGCTCAAACGTACTAAGGGTGGTTTTCCCTAAATGGTTTCCCATTTTCTCTCCACACAAATGGGGCTACATTTCCTCTAAATTATAATTTTCTTACCCTTACTTAGCCTCACCTTTCTACCTTTTAGTGAACTATACAGATTGGCCGAGTGGGTAATAAGACAGAGTAAAAGAAATGTCTAAAGGGTATTAATGAGAAATTTATTTTAGAGGAATGATACATCATTTGAGCTGGAAAACGAATTCCCACTGCAACCAGTTGAGATAAAAAATACCTCTGTCTACACTTCCTCATTAATCCAGTTTATGGTGAGCCAGACGCCTTAGACCACGTGACTGGTGGTATGGGTGTTTTAATGATATAATTAATAATCATTGATATATGTAGAAATACTCTTTTACTCTAAGACTGGAAATATAAATAGGAAGGTAGAATAATACGTTACTATACATAGATGATCTATTTAGAATTATTATTTTGGTAGACTATTTAGTATTGGAGTATATTTTTTCCGGCCGCTTCTTACTAAACGTCAGATTTGTAAGAAATTTAACTATTATAATAGATTTGAGGTAATAAATGTATAATTGAGGTGAAATGCACCCTCATTTGTTTAAAGGCAAAGTAGGAAACAATTAAGGAAAAATAACAATTCCAGAACTACCAGCCGAGATTCTAGCCCCAACTTCCCTATCAGTAGTGAACCATATTATATAAACCTGACATTTAGTCCATGTGACCACCGATACGAGTAACATAATTGAAATTCCCTCCACCCCATATTTTGAATTCCCTAATACTTGTCTTATTTGAAATTCCTTAGTTAAATATTTTTAATTTAATAAAGACTGATCAAATGTCTTGTGTACTCAAAATGTATGAATCAGTCAGTTTTGTTGATTTTCACGTTCTATAATTTTATTGAATCTGTTTCTACAGTCTTCTTTTCAAACTTGACTTAGACAGAAACTTTGCTTAAGCTAAATAAATAATATTCTTACTGTTCTCGTTGGGTAGAGTCACATATCTCAATTTTAAGGTTGCAGCAAAGCTGATATTACCTTATGGCTACAATAGTTTTCATTGGTTAGTGACCAAGATTGATATTTATTTAAATTCATCTTAAAAGTTTAACCTTTCTATTCAATATTCACGACATTTATAATATAATATATATATATATATATATATATACACTCGCATATAAAACGAGAGCTAACTATGGGAAAAATCATATCAATAAATTTACATTCATATTTATATATTTAAATAACGAATAGAAGTATTTTGTTCACAATAAGAATTATATATAAATGTATGTATAAAATTATATAATCCTTATTATGAACAAAACATGCTTAACTTCGTTTAATCCAATAAATTAAAATACGACTGTCTCCTCCTCCCCTACTTTATCAATTATTTTGAGCTGAGTGTCCTGGAAGTAAAAATTTATTTTTAGAAGAACTTGCCAAACCTAGTAATCCGATGACCAACTTATTATTTTCATAATTAAAAAGGTAGTAGTAATCTTCTTGTGAGCTTAATATATTTTGCTACGTGCTTGTGAAGGAACGCCACTTATTAAAAGACGCTTAATTTTTTAATTTATATTTTAAAATATTTTCGGAGATGATAATAGGATGAAGAACTTAACTGAAAGTGTGCAGACACCTTATTTCACGTCTGTAGATTTATAATTTTGCTATTATTTTTCCTTAATGCTATTACACTGTTTATAAAACATTTAACAACTGAATAATAATAACAATATTGATTTCAATTATCTTAATAATAATAAACCCGCCTCGGTGGCGTAGTTGGCTGACGCGCCTGTCGTGCTGAGCTCTACTGCTGAGGACGGGGAGATCGAGGTTCGAATCTCGGTCGGGTGAACTGGGGGTGGTTTTTCTTAAATGGTTTTCCACTCTCCCTCCACGCAAATGCAGGTTCACTTCCTCTAATTCAACCTTCCCAATTCCTAATCCATTAGAGTAATTAGTACTTAAAGCGTATAACCCGAACGGGTAGTAAGACGTGGTGCTAAATATTATTATTATTAATTATAATAATAGTAATAATAATAAAAACGTATGATACATACCTAATCACGCCGTTCCCTTACGGGGTAGCAAAAAACTGTGCCTATAGCTCAAAAAACCAGTACGTACTTAATTCATCCTCAACTTCCTCCCAGACTTCCCCATCATTGTAGTCCCTTCCCTTCAATAACATCCATACACCAAGTCATGCATGCTCTTTAATTCTTAAAACTTTTACTGTTTCTCTTCTTCACACATTCGTCTACAACATTTAGTCACGTCTTACATGGCCTATCTCTTCCTTTCGTTCCATATGGAACATAAATATATTTCATGTTAACTTTAACAGGATTTATGAATTTGAGTGAAGGACCTACTGAAGTTTAACTTGGTTCCACTTTTTTCAATAAAGGCACAATAAATAATGTGTGTTTAATATCTACGATCCTTTAAAACTAGTAGTAAAGAATAGGGTAAGTTGTAAAAGATCTCAAATCTTGTTTAAATTCTTTTAAGTGAATGTGAAAGTGAAAATGTCCGATTTATTTCTAAGAAAGGAAAAGGGTATTTGTCCAACGGGAGGTGGTGAGGGCTGCAAGAAGCCCTCACACCAACAATCGGAAAAACACCTGTGATCACACCATCATCACAGGTTGGACGTAAGCTATAGGCTAGCGATAACCCCAGTACACAGAGTGGACGTGTGATACACTCTCACGCAATCAGAGAGCTGTAGTTGAACCTCTAACGCCAACTCAACTTGCATGATTTATAATAAATATCAATCTTTTATAAACAAACAGAAAAGTGTGAAATAAATTAATCCCATGTCACCTCCTCCTTTTTTGTTACTTAACACGTATGCCTAGAATCTGTCAGGATGTGCTTTGGCCGAGGTGAAGGGGAAGGTGAATGTTTATTCATGTATGGGATCGTGATTGATCTTAGACTTGGTTTTTTAAAAAGGTTTATTAGTACTACTCTGGCTAAATAAATGTGATGTTGATAGCGTTATTAGAATGGTAGAATTTAGAGAATACTCGAAAGCTTGTCACAAAACGACGTGTTTCTAGGAATACCCAATGGTCTGTCTGACTCCTAGGTGATCCCTACACAGTCCCCAAACCTCAGTACTCTGGACTCAAGTGGTAGCCCTCAAAACAAGTATTGATAAACCAGCGTCCAAGGCCATCAATGATTTAGTCATCTCATAAAATAAGGAGGTGGGACCTACATATTAAACTTAGATAATGAATGTTTAAATTTTATTATAAATCAACATTATGTTACATACTCAACTTAATATTTAACATCTTTAAAACTTACTAAAGTTAATCAACCTACTTGTTCACAATTTTGTAGAATACTTTCTTGTACTAATTGTTCTGGATCTACATATGCAATTGTGTGTTAAATAACTTAAAATTTCATAATATCTCCATTAATTCTTGCTTGTTATTAACGATAAATTCTACATCATACATTTTAAAGTGTCATATATTATCAATTATAGCTGTCAACTTTCATCAATTTCTATTCTTATACTTTTTTCGTTCATATAATTTGTACTTTAACTTCATTAACTAAACACGTTACATTTGATAACCTTAGTAACCTTTCAATTTTATTATATCCATCATGTTATCATCTTTTAAATCATACTATATATCTGTAACTATAGGTTAGTTGTCATTTACAAGTATTGTTTTATATAAGACTTTATAAACTAATATTGTTTTATTATCAAATGTCTACAGTCTTTTTGTCTCATTTATCCACAGTAAAGGTGATATTTGTTACTATTTATTAACCCACTTAACCTTATATAGATAGACTAGACCTACTTTGGCGCAATCATGTTTGCATTTATATCAAGTTACTTTTGAATGTAAGATGAAGTTTATTTCCTTATATGTGTAATAATAATAATAATAATAATAGGCTATGTTTTGGTTTTAAACTTTGACATATTCTGATGTCAGGTCTATTAATCAGGCTCATATTCTTAGTTGCACAAATTAATCCATAGCCATTTTGTATCTGTTGTCTTTGTTATTATTTACAATGAGTCGTAAAAAAAGTTATATGTAGATTCATTAAAAATAAAGAGAGCAAAACATTGATATGTTGAAAATTATAAACTATTTATATGTTAAATATACTAATTTTATTGCATTAATAATTTGTTTTGTTAACTTATTTAACCATAAAACAACTAACTAGAATCATACACTGTTTTCTGTTCTCAAGCTAAGATTAGTTGTGATAGAACCAAACCATAACCAGGAAAAGCTCAGAAATGTGGGGAAAAAAGTCAAAGAATTAAAAAAAAACTAGTGAAATTTAAAAAAATGTATGCATTTTTTTAAAATACAAAGTATTCTCGTGGAAAATATATTATATTTATGATTTATATAATTTTTCTGAGAACATAAAATGTTGGTCTTTACTTGTGTAGAAAATAGCTATTATAGCTTAACTTTTACATTTACGGCTTTGCTTACAAAATAGCAGCAATATATATATATATATATATTTTAATATGGAAAACCTGGAAGAAGTAAGGAATTTCAAAACTTACAATGCTGGCTATAAGATATTTACTCATCTCAATAGAAAGGTAACCTTTTGATATTAAATGTAATCAATGAATCCTATAAAAATATTGTAATATTGAGGTGTATGAATTGTTTATAGTTAATATATACATTTTGGCCATCCTTTCAACCAGCTTTAGCTTTATCGCTGCTAAAAACCATAAATTCCGATTATGTACGAAGACATAAGACGTTATTTGCCCCGGTAGGGACTATAAAGAACTCTAGACAATATGGAGGGGGTTGGCGGGAGTTAGGGGGAGTGATAAAATGCGTGTGGAAAGGGAGGTTTAACAAGGAAGTAAAGAGGAACCCGCATATGAAACTTGGGATTCTCATTGTCAAGTTCCAAGACGAGTTTTTCGGAGCAGAAAGTTTCAGGTACCATTAGTTTTAGGGAAATATTGAGGGGTGAGCAAGTTTGATTGCGGATAACTTGAAAGTAGAGTAAGACGCGGACCGAAAAAATAAGTTTTCCAGATCTAAATTAATACCTATAGAATAGTTAATAAACCTTTAAAAAAATGTTTTTGTTTAATTGAATATGGGTTGCCTTTTTTCGTACGTTGCGAGTATATTTTTAGATAGTCCCCATGGCCTAATTTTGAGAGAGTTGGGAGAAAGTTCAGTTAAAGTCCAAGAGGGGCTTGGTTTAATCCCTGTTGGGGGCTCAAATAGTTTATTTACTTAAGAGTTTGTCCCGGTGCTTAGGTAATAAGCCAGGTATAACAGTTTATAGACCGTAGTTTTAGTGCCAATGCTACCAGTATGTTAAGATAGTTTTAAAGCCCCATGTGTGTGCTTGAATATATAGGATGTAATGTAACATGTAGGACCCTTGAATATATAGGATGTAATGTAGCATGTAGGATCAACTTCAGCAGGGGAGAGGAGATACTAAAACTATTAGAAAAAGTTCGTTTATATATATATATATTTATGTGTGTGTGTGTGTGTATATGTGCCGCCTTAGCTCAATTGGTAGCGTGTCTGTCTACTAAGCTAAAGTTCCCAGCTTCGATTCTCAGCATGGCCAAAAAATTATCATTTATGAATATATGGATTTACTATTATTATATTATTATTATTATTATTATTAGCACCGCGTCTTACTACCCGTTCGGTTTATACGCACTTACGCTAATGTGTAATGGTAGAATTGTGAGATGAAATGGAGGACCTACAGTTTAATGTGGAATCCGAACCATGGTGGAGGCCTGGCATTCCCCACATTCACAAGATGTATTGTCAGAGGTGAAGGAAGTGTTTGGTAATCAGATATGGGTTTAATTTTTCACATTAATAAGTTAATGACCGTTTACAGAATGCTGTGCCTGTCCTAATCTTAAGTTATATTATAAGGCAGACCTATCAAGCTGGTAGTGGAAATATATGGTTTGAATAAAAACAAAACTGACCTAGGCTACAGGCTGGAGATATTAATGGATCTAAAGTATATGAATATGTGTCCCATTTGACCTTGTTTCCAAATTATAGTCATGTTTGTACTCCAGAAGTGTGGAGCTGCCTCACATTATAACAAGTGTTCAAAATTGCCATTTTCGGCTTGGTACAAGCCCGCAGTCGTCTAGTCGTAGAATGCCGCACTCTTTCAAAAATACCAGATGTTTGTCAGTTTTGTTGGCGGCCTTACTGTATACGTTGAAAAAGTATTTCAATTCTGAAAATGGCTGTTGAGTAAGCAATTGGTTTCAAGTTGCCTCACAAATAAAAATCTAATTTATTTAAGTCCGGGGAACTCGCAGGCCAATCCCAGCCAGTAGGTCTTACATGACCTAACCATTTGCTAGGAAATTGTTCGTTAAATATATATAATATTTAGCACCGCGTCTTACTACCCGTTCAGGTTATACGCTTTAAGTACTAATTACTCTAATTGATTAGGAATAGGGAAGGTTGAATTAGAGGAAGTGAACCCGCATTTTCGTGGAGGGAGAGTGGAAAACCATTTAGGAAAAACCACCCCCTGTTCACCCGACCGAGATTCGAACCTCGATCTCCCCGTCCTCAACAGTCGAGCTAAACACGACAAGCGCGTTAGCCAACTACGCCATCGAGGCGGGTAGTGTGTTAGTTAAAGAAATTCCTGATTACTTGGCTAAGATCTATTGATAACTATAGCGTCATACTCACCACATGCGACGCACAACATTAAGGGTGACGTCTTATAATAGTACATTCGATTGATTTCTTAAGAAATTTACATAAGATTGACCTGTTAATCTCCCATCAAGAAAAACCGGTCTGATTATATAGTTGCAGGATAATCCTTCCCATACATTGACACTGAATTGTTGATGGAAGTCGTGATTTACGAATAACAGGTCTAACTAGTCTACATGTACATCGTTATTTATGATAGCTATTAAACTAAAATTATAAAGTATTTTCATAAATTGGGAAATTCATAGTGAACCTATTTTTTTTCAAATTTGCAGTTCATAAATGAAATTATCCCATAAATAAACAACACATAAAGCGACCAATTAAAAAATAATTTCAAGAAACTGCTTAAAAATCATACATATTAGTTTTCTCACGTACTCTGATGCCTTCTCTAGTGTGAGGATGATATATTAAAATGCAATCTGAATAAATAAAATATTATGTGGCAATAAGTATTTGTCTTGTAATTTTACCGTCAATCGTAACTGAGCAGGTACTGGCATCCAAATATTCCCCTACACATATTTCCCATACTTGTGGCCACTTTGCTGTACTTGCCTATCCTTGCAAACAGGTGGTACAGATTAGTTCAAAATATAGAAATCACCCAATGTATACTTACCCACAAGCTCTGATTGTTTATTGAAAACCTTTGAATTGCAGTGTTCTAATAAGAAGTAAATTTAAGAAAATAAATAAAAAAATTCGATCAACTTTGATAAAATATTACTTTATTGTTGGTAGGACTATTATTTAATATATCAGTAGCGTCTGGTAGCCAAAATTCTTAGGCAAGCTTGGAAGGGGTGCCCCTAAGCTTAAAAGGGAAGGTCCCGGGATTACTTTTTTTATAATTTTATGCTTCAAGAAGTTATTTGGAGTTTTTTTTAATGATGGTTGTGATTTTGGGCATCCTTCTGTTCTGTGATTTACAATATTGTGCTATTACTTATTATAGACATATAAACTTTCGTTTATAGATTTCACTGATATGATAACACACATAAAAACTAAAGCACCTGCTACGATAAACTTCACAAAATTCTAATGCCCGGTACACATGACACAACTTCTTGTACAAAAATCTGTGCAAGAAATTGTACAATATCTTGTTCATATGGATTGCTTACAAATTTTAGCCAGTGACTGTTCGCACGGAATTTGTTATTGCATACAATATTTGAAAAAAAATATGGTGTTTTAGACTTTTTTATGGAAAAATAGTGATTGAATGATTTGGAAAAAATTGGTATTTAATGTAAATAATTTTTAATCGTTCTTAAATATTATGGAAATAAAACTTTTTTTTTCGATTTTTTGTTTGTTTATAACAGTTTAAAGATTATATATACGAGGTTTAACCTCCTTCAATTATAATTATTTGTTGGTTTTAAAGCATTTAGCTGTTTTTATTACAATAGTTACCTTTTTCTAATTAGCTGTCTAGCAGACGAAGTTTTCCTGTTTACAACTCAAAAGTTGTACAAGAAAAAGGGCTGATATAGGACGCGTTCTATTTACTGAATTTGTAGACAATAAATTTTGCAAAACAGATCTTGTACAAGTTTTGGTGTTCACACAACGATATCTTCAAACTGCAACTTTTTGTACAACTGTATATACCTTGACAATAATAATTTCCTCTTTCATGCCATATCATCCCAATAAGTTTTGAAAGGGGATGAGAAAGGTAGTGACTTCAGTTCTAGTCGTCACCTTTCGGGCCAGAAAAGTTGTAGCTTGTCTGCTTGCATTTTTACCTGGCATCCACAGCTCTTCCCCTTCTCACTACTCCAAATTCTATGACGTCACAAATAAGAACCACACTAGCTAGAGCAATGGGCTGAAAATTGGACAAATACCGACTTTCAACCACCATTAGATGGACTAGTGCACGTCTTGCATGTATGTTACGGCCACTGCCATGCATGGGATTTTCTTTCCTTATTCACTGATGCTTGAGTTACATTAAAATGATTACCAAAGAATATTTTTCAAACATTAAATAAATTACAATTCTTCAATCAAAGGCAAGTAGTGCTTGCCTTGCTTGCACTGACGCGAATCTACTGTAATATACATGTATATTTATACTTATATATATGCATACATGTTTATTGCTATCATCTATTGTAAGTAGCCGTTAGAGATAAAATTTCTTTACGTATAAAATAATCGTATAATTAATTTTTCAATAACTTTTCTTACTATCAATAAAATCCTTCTCATCTAAATCGGAATGTTTGTATGTTTTTAAATGTTTGTATAGTGCAAGGGCTTCTATCCTTTTTGCAACCAACACATTCAAGAATTCAGAGCAGTGTGGGTAGCACCAACTTTTTTTTATAATTGAAATTTGTGTTCAGACATCAAAATAAAATTTAACAACCAAACATATATTTTAATTTAAAGTTAGATAACATAAATGATAAGAATCTACGCATGACTTTCTCTCTTCATTATCTAAAAATAGAGATATTTTCTCAAAACTTGTAATATATGTGAAAGGAAATAATATACACTAGCAAATTTGAGCACAAATTGAGATATACCTACGTAAAACTTTTTTGACTCTCAGTTTTAAATTTTATAATTTTATTTCTAAAGAATTAAAGTCCTCGTTTGTATATTTGGACCAATAAAAAATATCAATATTGGGTCCACAATGGTAAAATCTTCGTATTCAAATTTCGACTTCCAGTTAAAATTTTAGAAATTTTATTAGGGGCTTTACATCTTCAGGTCATCGAATTGCTATTTAATTCCTTATTTATAAATTTTGACCAATAAAAAAGGTTAATATTGACTCTAAATTGATAGAGATAGTTTACTGCTATACAAACATGTCCTCTAAGAGCTTAAAGAAAAAATAACATCAACTTTTTGAGAGACTAACTTAATTACTTAATATTCTGAAAATTGAAAAATGACACCTGGACACGGGAATCGAACCCAGAGCCTTTGGATCATTACCCCAATGTTATACCCACTAAGCTATCCAGGAATCGTCCCGTGCGCAAGGTCATTCTTCACTCGTATTTTAAGGCAGAGTCTATGATGGACGTGTGGAAATCATCGGCTACTAATGCGTGATTTCTTTTATTAAAATCACGAGCTATCAGATAACGCAGCCACCTTCAACTCGGAGTTGGCTTCATGCTGCCACTTGTACAATAATAAAAGAAATCACACATTAGTAGCAAATGATTTCCGCACGTCCATAATAGACTCTGCCTTAAAATATGAGTGAAGAATGACCCTAAATACGGGGTGATTCCTGGATAGCTCAGTGGTCAGAGCATTGGCGTACTGAGTCAAAGGTCCCGGATTCGATTCTCGTGTCCAGGTGTCATTTTTCAATTTTCAGAATATGATATCTTGATGGAGAATTTCTCAATTAAAAGCATAAATAATAGCTTCGGCTATTTGGTTCTTATTTACTTAAGCTACGGCATTAGATAATTATTGTGTTAAAACTTAAGTAGTATCTATGTACAAATGAAGCTCACAAAATTGTATTAATATAAATGCCAATATCTCATAAACAATTGGTTTTATAAAAATAAATTTCAAATAAATTATTTTTAGTTTTAATAGTACTACAATTTTGAAATAATAAATTATTTAATATCTCAAATAGGTTAAATAGATTTGGAAATTTCCACTTAAATAAAGTACTATAAAAGTTATTTTCATTGGAAAATGAAAATAGCCATTTTACTTATTTATCTTCATTTTTAAGAAGAAATGTTAACGAGGTTTTAAAATTAAATATAAGTATTTTCACACGATTGATCTAAAACATTAAGTATGTATTGTACTTACTGTATATCTCACTACGCTTCGATCAGCCATCAAATTGATAGTAGTAATTAACGTTTTAGATTTAATGTAATCTTTTGCCATTCATTTTATCAACCACGGTGTTAAGGGGGCCATCGTTGTTTTTATTATTATGTCCATGGATGAAATCCATGCAATGCTATAGTATATTCGCTTCATACACCTTCGTTAGAACGAAGTTAATGAGTACGTATACGCCTTATACTCAAACACTGTAAACCCGATACTATCACAGAGAGAGAGAACTGCAGGTCTTATGGAGAAACGCTTTATCTTCGCTCTTTCTCTGTTGCCAAATATCCTCGCTTTCAGTTAGGTTGGAGGCTGACGTGCTGGGGTAAAAGTGAGCTATTGGCAACCTCAACTAATCAATGTTGCCGAACTTGTCTTATATTTGAGGTAAGATTGACCACTCGAAAACAAGAGAATTACAATGTTGTTCCCCAGTAGTAGCCATTTTAATGTACCCTCCACTTTCACTAAAAGATAACAGTTTACTTTTTTTGCTTCCATTATGGTAGCCATAGCCATAATGTAAGCAGTCAAGATTATACTGTTATATTTAAGAGTATACTGAGTGAACTGTAAATATGATTTTATGAAATACATTGCATTTAATCATTTACATTATATAGCGTACTATTAAAATAATTTGCTAATTGCAAAATATTTTATTTTCCTATTTATTTGATAATATTTAAGTGCTTTAAGAATAATCAGCCAGCTTTAAGATCTATAACATATCATTAATACTGGACTCACAACAGAAGTTTTAATTCTTCTCAGAGTATTTTTTAAGAATACCAGAATACATGAATTATAATTTCAAGTACTCTGAACTACCTCGGATTGGCGATGTCGGGTGGATAAGGGTTTGAATCTAGATTGGGCATAATGAGTTTTTTTTTTCCTAAATTGATTTTCACTCTCTGTAAGCAAATGCTGCTGCACTTCCTCTAAATTAAAACTTCTTCATCATTTACACATTAGCGTAATTAGTTCATATATGTATAATCCCAATGGCTAGTGAAATATGGTGACAAACACAACGTGCTATGAGGAAACCAAATTATATCAGATACAGTATGTATGTCATTAAACAAAATAAATTTATTTTTTGAGTAAAATTATGAGATGGAGTGTCAAAAATAATTAATTACTGTACCAAACTCATTCTGTAATGTATACTACATCCATTAATGTCAGTGTGTTTTTCTTCAGAGAAACGTCTTCATAAATAGTCTCAATGTCGCGCAAGAAGATCAATTTGGAAAGTTTGATACAAATGTGTACAAATGGGCAATGTGATTGTGATAGTGTTGTTATATGCAGATGATGCCGTATTAATGCCTGAAAATGAAAATACTTTCAGAATATATTTACTCGTTTGGATGTTGGTACACACATAAATGTCTCCAACGCTAAGGTGATAATTTTGGATTAGGGTGGTTCAGGAAATGTTTACCAAATAAATGTAAAACTTTCAGAGCAACTGAATGAATTTGTATAAATGGGCAAAATGTTTTGTAAAAATGGAATTATATATCGTGAAATCGACAGATTTGTGAATGATTCTCGGAGCGTAGTTGGATATATGTGGAATATTGCAAATACTGAAGTAGTATCGAAAGATATAAGAGTGTGTGGACGCCAACCTTATTTTATGGATGTGAAGTGTGGGTTTCTCAGAAAAAACACAAGAGCAAGGTGAATGCAGCTGGCGGTGGAAAATATATAGCTTGAATAAAAATCTGATCCGGACCATAGGCTGAAAACAATAATGGATGTAGCAAGGTGAATGCTGTTGGAATGAGATATCTAAGAAATGTATGTGGAAAAACTCGTACGGATAGCGTCGGTAATGAACGGATGCTGAAGGATTGTGTTTTGAAAGAGAATTTAATAGGTCAATGGGAAAGAAGCGTCTTACGTTGATTTGGGCATGTTGAGAGGATGAGTATTGAACGAATGACGAAGAAAATATATCTAAAAGTAGAGCGTGTGGATCAAAATGAAGGGGTAGACCATGTAAGATGTGGCTAAATGTTGTAGAAAAAGTGTGAAAAGGAGAAACATTATGAATGAAAAATCATGTATGACTCGCTGTATGGATGTTGTTGAAGCTAAGTGAATATGTAAGGCTAATTAAGTGTGGAGAATGTTAATGTAGAAGGATTAATTACGGAGTTTTTTTTAGCCATATGCACAATTTCTGTCCTACCCCATGAGGGAACGCCGTGATTATGAAGTATGTATATGTATATGTGCATGTGTGTATGTTTATGTGTAATTATATGCATATGTATATGTATAAGTGTATGTGTGTATGTTTATCTGTATTTATATGCATATGTATATGTATAAGTGTATGTGTGTATACATGTATATATGTGTGTATATATATGTGTATGTATGTACGTACGTTATACAGGAATAACTAACAGCCAAGTGGTAACAGAGTCCATGTTGAGAGCTTTTATTCTTGAAACTCGGACCTAAAGGACTTTGCTATTTTGGTTTCATAATTCACAGAACATTTCTCTCATCTGCGTCGAACAAAAAGAGGTTCAAAGGAGTAGTGTAAACCTATGTAACTCATCACAGTAAAGGATGGGAGATATAAAATATCAGAGTAAAATGTCGAGCAAGAGTATTGACTAGACTCATTTATGTGAATTAATCTAGAAATTAAACCTCGTGGTGATATTTAGTCCATGCCCATTATATATTTACAGTGCTATACGCCCATGGATAAAAGGGAAAATTTGTAAAAGCTAGAAATTTGGCGCTACAAGGAAAGTCAAGAAAATTACATGCAAGCTTAGACAACATGTTAATAACTTTCTAAAAATGAACTATAAAAAGGTATCCCATTATAAGTTATTAGTTGTATCTCCGATTTTGGTAATTTTTAAAATAGCATAAATTATTTATTTAGTAAATCTTGTGTTAAGAATTTAATATAATAGCTAGGTTTTAATAAAATAGCTAGGTTTTTACATTCATAGCTTTGCAAATAAAACACTTTTAAAAAAGCATAATTTTTGTCTAGAAATCTTATTTTGAATAATATGAATGTTAACACATTTAAAAAAATCAGTTTCCATTTCTTATTAATTTAATAGTTCATATCGCTGACAGACAATACTAGAAAAAAAACCTATAAAGTATAATTTCTCTTAACGGAGCATATATATATATATATATATATATATATATATATATATATATATATATATTTATTATATCAGCATTGATATCGATTAGGAGAACAAATATTAAAACAGTAAGCAAAATACTGAAAATTTAAATATTAGAAGTAGAACATATTGTAATGATTAAATTAGTGATAAGGGAGTTCTATAAATAACTCTCTGAGTTTTGATCTTCTTTTGCGTAAAAGTTGCATTAAACAAATCTATAATTTTTGCTGTGAATACTACGTCAAAAGGGCTGATTTTGTAAGGATTATTGAGAGAAAACAATTTTTATTACGAAAGTCCCGAGAAGGAGCATGAATACCTGCCTGAGCAAGGTCAAATTTACAATAAATATGGCTTTTTTTTAACACCGGCCTTACTACCCGTTCGGATTATACTCTTATGTACTATTTACGCAAATGGTTTTAGGGATTAGAAAAGTTATACTTAGGGGAATTGTACTCGCATTAAGATGGAGGGATAGTAGAAAACCATTTTGGAAAAACCACATCAAACCGAGATTCGAACCTTAGTCTCCCAGTCATCGGCAGTCTAGTCTACTGCAAGAGTGTCACGTTAAGCCACGCGGCCAACGAAACAGATAAATAAAATAATATTGCTATTTAAATTATTAAAAACAAAAATACCTTTACAATAAATTGTATGCAAAAAGAGAGATTGAAGCCCTAAAATTTGATTTACACGTTCGCTGAAAATAAAAAGCAGAATCTGCCTCAGTAATGCAGAAATCCACACGCTGTCTGTTGATCCATGATAAAATGGAACGCTAACTTAAAACCGCTGATTACAAACATATTTTATTTTCTAATGGCTACATCTATCTTTTAGATCATTGTCCTGATGGATGTTTTCAAATTATAACGCTGTATCGTAGCACGATCCAATACATCGATACACACGCTTTACATTAACGGGTTATTTCAAACCTCCTCACTAAGGTCAACAAAGCTGTCTGCTAGCTTGTGACTGTAGAATGCATACGTTATCAAAAGCACATGAGCACTGATTGGAGATGGTTGGTTCTGAGATTTGATTGGTTCTCCTCTGCCGAACATCTCAGGCAGAGCGAAAAAAGTAGAGATGGGTTGATCTTTAGCGGAACAGCTCGCACCGATTAGGTGGAAATAATGTGATTGGCTTAGAGCTCATCACATGACCACGTTTTTGTTCTGCGCTAGTTTTTCGGTGAAAGTGTGAATTTACAGTAAGAGGTTTCGAATTCTGTCATAATCATAATGAATCCGGTTGAGAATTTTTTTATCAGAGCAACCAATTTACTTTGGACATTTTACATCCTGAGAGCGTCAGTTAAGGTAATAGAATTCCAAGCAATACTAGCATATTCAAGCTTAGATCTAACTAAAGCATAATACATTGATAAAATACGATCGACTTTCTTGAACGAGGAGGTAGTATATTTAATAAGTCCAAGTAATTTTAATGAGTGGGAAATAATATGGTCAATATGAAGGTGAAAGTAGGACTTGCTGTCAGGAAAACACCTAAATCATAAATATTAGGGGGGCAAGCTATGTTATAATTATCATTGATACCAGCCCAGTGGTATATTAGTGAGTCCACCTGACTACAAATCTAGGGGTCACGGGTTCGGTTCCCGGCTGGTACCATGGGTATTTTTTTTACTGAAAGGAAATTATTCCTACTGTCACCAGGGTTTGGTTAGTTAGGCTAAGTTAGGTTTAATATCACTACCGTACTGGCTCCACACCTTCATAATCACAATCATCACATTATCTCATAGCGGGTACGACGTGAAGTGCAGACAACCTCCATAGATGTACCCTGGGCAATGCACTATGCCACCAGAGCGTCTACAAGTCTACACACAGAGGCAACCGAGAGTGATAATATATATCTGCCGGTCATAGATGATATACGTTATATATATATATATATATATATATATAGTTGTTTAGTTTATAAACACTAAATATAAAGACTAGTATTCCCAGTAGAAGATATGGATTTGGTCTTTGATTCTATAGTAGACTAATGTAGTATATCATTAATGTAAATTTCTAGTCTACACAATCTGATATGCTTTGATAGTTTTACAAAGTTTGAGATCATCCGAAAAAAAAAAGCTTAATGAGTTTAAGTGTTAACCAATATCACCAATAAACACACATTGTAGAAGAGTGGTCCTAAATTGGAACTTTGTGTCATACCACAGGGGGATAAAAATTTATTTGATGTTTGTACATCTATTTTAACAGCAAATGATATATTCTGTAAATAGCTAATAAACCAAATAACATAAGTTCGAGATAGGCCCAAATTATTAAGCTTCAAGAGACTAATGATATGTTGACGTAAATTAAACTATTTACTCTGAACAAAATAAATTGCATCTACATGACCCTGCTTTGAGACTAAACTGTTCAACATTCCCCAGAAACTCTATTAAGTTAGTGATAGCCTATATATTTAAAAAAAAGTCATGTTAATTATTTGACAATCTATTTTTAAACGGTGAAAACTTTGGTCATATATTATTTTCTCGATTAATTTAGAAAAAGTATTTAAGAGAGAAACCGATCTACAAATACAAAAGTTTATATTTGTCACATTTTTATGAATAGGAATGATAACAGACTTTCTATGCTATTGGACAAGTTTTGCTTGGTAAGCTTGGATTGAAAATATGGGCTAACACAGGGCTAAGAATATTCGCACAACCTTTGACAATAAAGCTTGGAATTCCACCAGATCCTTCACATTTTGGTAAACTCAATTTTTAATATCGATAGACACATACCGTGATGTAATGGGGCATGGATACAAATAAGGACTAGTTTGATTAGCAGAACAAGACGTAACAGGTAATGCACAATTATAATTGGACTAGCTACCTATCACACCCGCGTCAATGACTGCGTTGTTCTAACACAACGCTCTTGCAGTAGACTGGACTGCCGATGACGGGGAGATAAAGGTTTTGATTAAATAAATGATTTGGATAAATATTCACATCATGATAAGGATATAATCACTTTTTGTTCACACCCGTGTTTTAGTTGACTAATTTCAACAAAAAACGTTTATTGTAACATAACTATAATAATTATATATATTGTCTCGCGGACTTTTTTGTTCAAATTAGTGATAACGTTCAATATGTATAGTTTTTTTTATGTAATACCAATAGTTTTTGCAGCGCACGTGGAGAAAGCATATTTTTAGGCAATTTTTTATACCTTGTGTAAAACTATCGACATTTTTATGAGGAATAAATTAAATTTTCAAAATAAAATATAGCCTATGTTACTCGCTGATAATGTAGTTTTATATTGGTGAAAGACATTTTTAAAATCGGTCCAGTAGTTTTTGAGTTTATCCATTACAAACAAAAAAAACAAAAAAACAAATATTTCCTCTTTATAATATTATAGTGTAGTTTGAAAGTAAGTCCCAAACTTATTTTCTTTTAATAATGAGTCCTTGGTTATATTTCCATTAATTCTGTGTAGAAGGGAAAACTTTATTCACACGATTATATTTTTACATATTTCAAAATATCTTTAGGATTGTTTTAGAGACTGTTTTCACTTGAGTTCATCCAAATGCTCTATCCATTGATAATACTGTTTTAAACAATTTTTGTACGTGAGAGAAATGTAAATAAAATTCTTTCTCTTATATATATAATAATTGATTCTTTTCATGATAAAGTAGTGTAGGAGAAAACCAATTGGGAAATTTGGAAGAGCTATGAACAGAATTTTAGGAATATGAGTACTTATTTCAGTGAAAATTAATTTGGTTATATTTTCTGTCGTTGAGCTAACATCAGCAGTTAAATAAATACAAGATCAATCAGCATTGGCCAAATCGTTATAAAGATGGACTTAATTACCATAAGTGTAATCATTAAAAGTAGTGGAGGTGGCATTTTTCTTCATACCAATAATTTGGACATCTAATTCATTAAGTAAAGGAGTATGAGATATACCAATATTTACTAATGATTTAAAGCTAAGTATTACCAAAGGTTGGTGAAATAATAATAATAATAATAATAACTACGATGATGATGATGATTATTATGACTGTATAGTTACAAAAAATTATAACCTCAAACACATAAAAAATGATATTGTTATAAATTAACTGTAGGCCCTAGTGGCTATTTGCATAATAAAGCTTGTGTAAATTAATTTATTCCATTAAACGCTAATATTACAGTATATTAAAATGCAAATTTAAAAATACTTCATTCTTCCCCGTGTTGATACATTTTTGTGTGTTAATTGTTTTTAAAGCTATAGATTATAATACTTCAAGAGGTCAGATATTTATTTATATTTTATGAGTAATAACAACATAAATTAAAATGTAAGTAATATTTGACATTCATAAACCAACAATAAAAAATATGATCAAGTAGTGGAATCTATTAAATGGATATTTAACAAAGTCCTTTTTTTTAAATATAAGGGCTAAGAAATATAATAATAAAATGTATCCTTAAATATTTATTGAACGTAATAATCACAATTTATCAAAATACTATATAATCTAATTAATTCTCAAAATTGCTACGGATAACAATTTACCAACTCGACGTTGATTTAATTTCGACTTGCCGGTCCTATTTCCATTTCTTGATCCCAACAAATAAGCAAAGGAAAGATAAATAAATAAATACAAATAAATTAGTCTTAAGCAGTGCTATAAATAAATCATAGTTAAACTTCTCGAACTGTCACACTTTAATCAACTCCGTTTTTCTTTCTTGCTTGCCTTATGTTATTATTTTTATAATTGTTTTAGGATGGTCAAGTGGGAGGCTGCTTTAGTTTATTTGACACAGCAAAAATAATTATTTAATTTTAATATTAGTACACTTATGAAGGGTGTAGTAACTAGGTGTATGGATAAAAACCAAATCCTTTGATATTACTTCCGAGAAAAATTGAAATATATTTTTTGCATTTTCTCAAAATATAAATTGTTCTAATTAATACTTTCTATCGAAACTTATTTTTTTGCTTGGGGATATTGTCTGAAATTATTCTGTTTGATGTTTTACATGCTTTCTCAAAATATACAACAAATTTGTTCACAAAATTTTGAACGCAGTTTATAAATCTATTTTAGGAATATCCTGACCAACTTCATACAATTTGAATTCAATTTAAAAAGCTTTAAGTGTAACACACAAAAAAAACCTGCTTCGATTGTCATTTGGATTAGGTCAAATGGAAACTAGATTTACATGAAATAAACGAGTTAGGTTTCATGGTCAATACCTCTAGCTCTGTAAAATAATTACCTAATTTAAACTTAGTCTGATGCGCTTAGAATTCAAGCATAGTGGTTGCTTTTATCCTAACTGCAGACCATAAAATTTTTGAAGAAAAAAAATGGATAGTTGATAATGTTCAAAAACTACTATGGAATTTATTTTAAAAGATAATAAATTTGTTTGTATCAAATATAGCCAATGAAATACAAACACATTTATTTTAATTATATTAAATATAATAAATATTATGATCAAATTAATTAATTAATATTATATTTAGTTTATAATTCACACATATTTGAATTTTTCTAATATTTAGCTTGGATATAAAATAAAGGAATACATATTATATTTTCATTAGAATATGCAATGATATATTTTTTCTAATATTAGGCTTACAAATACACATAAAAAAGTTTATTTTATATTTAACTATAAATACAATCATAATAAATTATATTATAGATATCTTGACATACAAATAAAGGAGTATATATCATATTTAGCTTTCGTTTATAAATAAACAAGTTGATATTATAGCTGATAGTTAATCCTACAAATAATTGAGCTTATATTGAATTTAGCTATATATATATATATGTTGTTTAGCTTAGGTATACAAATAAACTAGTGTAAAATATATTTACATTACAATATCATACAAATAAACAAGTTTATATTATATATAAGCCCTTCTATGTGTATTTATAAGGTAGATATATATTCACGCTAGTGTGTTGGAGATGAGGAAGGTTGAATCTATGGGAAGTATTCCCACATTTGCATGGAGATTTGCTATAACGATAGTGACGCCTTAGACCATACAAACACCGAATAGGATAAGTTTATATTGTAATAGCTGACAAATGATTTTTTAAAACTTTTTGTTTATAAGATATAAATAAAAAAAACTTTATATTGTACTGGTATTTTTCTTACAATATAGATTATGCAATTTACACAATATACATGATTTATTACTATTAAAATTAATTTTTTAATGTATTCATTTTAAGGGTCAGTAATAAGGATAGTTAACCAATAAGATATTACACATATTTTCATGGATAGAGAGCGTAAAACCATCTAAGAAAACTACCCTCAATACATCTAATCGAGATTTGAAACTTTACTTGCCCGCACGGGTGGTCAAGTTTATTGAGAGACTGATGCCTAGTACCATGGAATAACTACAGCGGGAAACAAATGAACAAATATAATATTTAGTTTACAAAAAGTAAAAATAAACAAATTTTTATTGCACTTCGCCTAAGGGGGTCGTTCGATTATTACGTAAGCACCTTAGGGGGGTGGAGGGGTTTGAGCTTTGTTTATTTTTGTTGATAAGGGGGCGGGGAGTTCAGAACAGTGCTTATCTAAGGCAGAGAGTTAGAAAGTAAAGAATGACGCAGTGACTCAGCCATCCTAAATGAACACAGATTAGATTTTTTTTTGTAACTAATGTTTTCATGTATTCATCAATAATACTTTTTTTTTTGTAATTTCAATTAAAATATTTGTCAAAATTCGATCAAAAGATATCTATATTTTTCAAATGCTACCTACTTAGTACAATAAATTTAAATTCATTTTGCCACAGTGCTTATTGTGAATTATTTCCTACCATTAATTTACACCTCTACTTTAATAATTACCAGCAATTTAAAATTGCGTAAAAAATAGTGGCTATTCCTGTGAATTTTTTTTTTAAACGAGAAATTTTAAGTAATCAAGGCAGAGGGAGGGTGTTTAACGTTTGCTTATTTTTGCTTACAAAAGGGGAGTGTCCAAAATGGCCAAAAAATGTATTTACGTAATACTCGAACGTCCCCTAATAGTTAGATAGAGCACTTCAAATCTAAATTTGAATGTTTTATAGCGGCTTATATTTGTATTACAAATCTGTTTGAGAATAATTACTAATTAAAAATATATTTAAAGTAAGGACTATGAAAGGTGGGTAAGGGGAAGAGGACATTATATTCACTTTAGCACAACATTATTATTATTATTATTTTATTTGTATTATCATCCTATTAATAGAAATATAGTATTAGAAATTTAAATTAATATTTTCATTTTTTTTAAATATAATTCTTAGGCTAAATTGATAGTAGATATTTGCTTAAATTATAGATTAATGAAACTGGAATAATATAACGGTAAAATTAAAAAAAACTACTCCAACAATTGTCTAAAGAAAGGACTGAAAAGCACATAGTAAAAAAAAAACCTTTATCTGACAAGATTAGGAGTGTGGCCTTACAAATGAGATACAAGTTGGATATTTGTATCTCAAATCCCGAAATTGACAAAAAAAAATTTAAACGTGTTTTGCACTAATAATTAATTTGAAATAGTATTATTTAAAATAAAATGACTTTCGCTCTTGTCATGTCTTTGGCTCCATATTTTTAAAATTATTTTTAACTCACATAAATATTAGTTGGCGTTCAAAAAACAAGAGCCTGTTAATTTACTCCAGGTTATATATTACATTTGTTATCATACATTTTCGTTTGTTTTCTGGAATAACCTGCAAAAAACCATTATTCTGAATAATTGCTAAGCTTCAACGTATTATTCATTAAAAACACCCATCGGTTGAAGCATTATCTATCGCAGGGGTTTCAAACTGGTGGCCCACGAGCCGCGATGATTTTTTTGGGTGTGTTTCACGAATTTTCTTGGTAAAGTAATATATTCTAGTAAAATTGATGTTTCTAGCCAAGAGACGGAAAGGTTTGAATTGAGTGGGAAAAATCCACGTCTTCACTACACCTGCTCTTTTAACAGGTCCTGTGGTGTTGTTGTCAATGCACCTGACTACGAATATAGCGGTCCTTGGTTAGATTCACGGGTGGTTCCTTTAGTATTTTTCCCGAAAGGGTAATTACCCCAATGGTCACCAGGGTTTGGTTAATAAGGCTTAAGTTAGGTTCCACACCTTCATATTCACTATCATCATCATCATCATCATCATCATCATCATAATCTCAGCTTGTCAGGACATGGAAAGAACCTACACGCAAAGAATATACGGGTAGTTCATTAGGTCTACCCCTGGACAATAGTACATTAGTATGGCTAATTTTTCTACTACTGGGCTAAGAATGACGTAGCTCTAACGCGAAATATTATTATTTGCTATACTATATTGACGTATAAACAGTAGTGTATTTTAATCGGAAAACTGGTTCAGTATTAAACTAAACATATTTAAATTATCACTTATTATTTCATTCACAATTAAATACGTGCTCTCGTATTTGCATAACTTGACCAAAAATAGCCGATTGTGATGTGGCCCGGCACTAGGCTCATGGGTAAATTGGGGCCCTCGGGTACTTTTAAGTTGGAAATCCCTGGTCTTAAGGTGTCACTCTCTAAAGAGAATGAAGTGCTGGTGACGTGAAGGTCGGGGTTATAATCTAAGCACAGTGTAGTGAAAGTGATTTTTCTTCGATTGTTTTACTCATTGGAATAGCTAGGATGGGACAGGCTGGAACACGTGCCCTGGGAGACAAATTATTATTATTACTAGCACCACGTCTTACTACCCGTTCGGAATATACGCACTTACACTAATGTGTAAATGGTAGGGTAATTGTGAGATGAAATGGAGGACCCGCAGTTTAACGTGGAATCCGAACCACGGTGGAGGCCTGGCATTCAACACATGCACAAGTTGTGATTAATACACGTCTTGTCAGAGGTGAAGGAAGGGTTTGGCAATCAGATAAATCTGTGCCGGGACCGAGGAATTGAACCCCACACCCAGTAGCGGATTTAGGCTTAAGCCCGTGAGGCCCGGACCTAGGGCGGCAAATTTTGAGGGGCACCAAAATTTTTAAGATGACTAAAATTAAAAATTGATTGGGTTCTGGAGAAAGATAACTTTCCACTCTGAAAAGAGTGAAAAGTTATTTGCGTGCAAGTATGAATCAAGACAGACTAAATGCACTTGCATTACTAACCACTGAAGCACAATTGGTTCAAGAAATTAAGTATGAGGAGGTCATTGATATTTTCGCACGGACGAAAGCAAGAAAAAAATGTATTAAATGATTAATCAGATAACAATAATTTATATTTTAATTACAAGCAATTTATTATTAATTCTATATTTAATTGTTATGTTAAAAAATAAATGTTTAATTTATACCTAAAATTAGATTTCTTATTATTATTGTTATTATTTTTATTATTTTATACACACACATATATGTTTATATATATATATATATATATACTGTTACAAAAAAAAAGGGCGCCATATCGTCTCGGGCCTAGGGCGTCCTCAAACCTAAATTCGCTACTGCCCACACCCTCAGCACAGAGGTGTGACACCTTACATTTAGACCGCCAGGTCACCCATTGGGGAGCCAAATTCATTAGTATTAATCAGGGCCCGGAAGTTGATGACATTGCATCTTTTTTCTGTGAAGTCAATCGCAATACTAACTTGTACATAGACACACTTTATGACACTCTGATATCGAAAACATCACTTTTATTGTGTATATTTTTTCATTTTTAGTTTTTTTTTTACAGTTTAAGGCATTTTTTACTACTGTTTTTACTCTTATCGTGCATTTTATATAATTTTTAGAAATATTATTGCATAAAAATAGTAACTCACAAAGGGTAATGCACATATTCACAATTCCATTATTTGAATTGACTTAAAGCATTAATTTTCTCTTGTAATTATTAGTACGGCCGGACATAAAACAATGAGGGTAGCCTAATGTTTTCTGACAGAGTATTACTAAATACGAAATAAACTAAGAAGGAAAAGTACATATATTTTTATATTGTTTATATTTCAACGGAAAATCCCCAGTGCTGGATAAATGGCGAGCTTGGAATTTAAGGAATGTAAGGCTTTGTCTACCTCGGTGGTACAGTCACCATTGTTTAGAATGTGGGGGTTAGTTGAATAGATCAGTGTCAGCGAAATTGTATCTCTCAAGCTTGTTGCCTTACTAATGGCGAGCTTTAACATGAAACTCGTCCGCCCAGACAGGGGCGGAAAGAGAGGAGAGGGAGGAATACTTCCCTATTAGTGACAACATTCACTTGTCCTTGAACTGGTCTGCGCATGTGTACAAGTTTGTTTTTTGCCACTGCGCAACCCTCAAGAGTTTCATGTTAAAGCCTGTTGTACTTTCATATATTTGTGTGTTTCTAAGTGAGCAGGATGACGAAAATCAAACCTCTCAATCCTACCAATTACGACAGTTAGTTAACGAGTTTGGTGAAAGTGTTTTCTCCACAGACAGGAGAGTACTATTTTGTAAATTGTGCGAGTCGACAGTTTCAGCAGAAAAAAAGGTTTTTATGTTACTCAGCATATCGGTCGTTAGAAACACAATAGTGCTTTAGAATGGACAGCAACAAAAAAAAATAACTCAAAAGTTTGCTGTTCCAAAGGGCTTCAACATCTAAAACCAAATCATCTCCTTTTAATCAAGAGTTGTGCGAAGTATTGTTGACAGCTAATATTCCACTCGGCAAAGTAAATCATCCTAAATTTCACGAGTTTTTAGAAAGACACACGAATAATTCTATATCAGATGAATCTACTCTGGATAGAAGCTATGTGAGCTTGTGCCATGAGAAAACTCTAGATAAAATACGAAGCAGTGTTTGCGGGAAGAAAAAATCTGGGTATCAATTGATTGGACAATATATGTAGAAGGCCGCTATTTAAGTAACGTAGTTATTGAAACTGATTGAACGCAATAATGTTGTTTAAACATTTTTCTTGAATACATAAATATTGGATAAAACCTAACACTCCACAATCCGCAAGTTGTTTGTTAAATCCATGTTTCTGCTTTGGCCTGAAGGTATTACGCACGATAATGTTATTCTTTTTAAAAGTGATACTGCGCTGTATATGGTCAAAGCAGCAACTGTAATTAAAGCATTATATTTTAAAATAATTCACGTAACATGTGTCGCTCATGAAGTTCACCGAGTTGCTGAAGAGGTGAGAAAGAACTTTATAAATGTTGACCAACTAATGTCAAACCTTAAGTATTCTTGAAAGCGCCATCTAAAGTATTTGAATTAAATATGGTGGCACCGGATGTACCCTTACCACCTCAGCCAATAATTACACGATGGTGCACATGGCTTCATGATTGTTTCTATTATTGTGACCATATTCATGTTTCAAAAACAGTTGTGAACAGATTTGACAGTGAAGAGGCCGTATCAATCAATATTGCACAATATATGCTCTCAGATCGTAAAATTGAGGGAAATTTGACGTATATCAAAGATAATTTCAGTATTTTGACCGTGACCATAACAAACTTAGGAAAGAAAGGTGTGTCATTCATTGTCTGACGCTACTGCTATTATCACAACAATACAGGATAACCTCAAGAAACCTTCAGGCAAAATTGTAGAAGCAATGTTTGCAAAACTTCAGAATGTGTTGATAAAAAAATTCAGTGTGTAAAATTGCTGACATAATACCGGTAAAAGTGACTCTTTGGAATAAATTTAAGAGGATATATTACCAGGTGACATTCCATACTTCAAGTATGATCCAATAACATCCGTGGATGTAGAGTGCAGCTTCTCCAGGTACAAAAATCTTTTGGCCGATAATCGCCGATCATTCACACTTGATAATCTGAAGATGACCTTCATTGTGCATTGAAATGCAGAATAAGGTAAATCTAATATGTTATTTTATATCTTATATCATTCTCACATGCACACAAATGTTCTGCATACTTTATTATTTTTAGCGGGCAGATGGATTATACAATATTTATTAATTTATTTCTCCTTTTGCATGATTACAACATTAACATAATCGAACAAGAATAATACTAATTTGATTCTAAATATATCATTAATTTTAAAAGCATTTTTTATAATTTTCAGAGTAAAAAATTGAGTTTTTATGTGCATCTTGTTTGTTTTCAAGGGATTTTTTTTATTATTATTGAGAACACTAATACTCTATTTTTAGTGACCTGGTGGTCTAGGGGTAAGGTGTCAGACTTCTATGCTGGCGGCCGGGGTTCAATCCTCGGTCCCGGCAAAGATTTATCTGATTACCAAACCCTTCCTTCACCTCTGACAAGACATCTTGTGAATGTGAGGAATGCCAGGCCTCCACCGTGGTTCGGATTCCACGTTAAACTGTAGGTCCTCCATTTCATCTCACAATCACCCTACCATTACGCATTAGCGTAAGTGCGTACAACCCGAACGGGTAGTAAGACGCGGTGCTAATAATAATAATAATAATAATAATAATAATACTCTATTTTTAAGTTAATTTTTGGGGTTTATAAGGGCATCAACTACCGGGCCCTGGTAATAATAGTATTAATATAAATCTCAGTTTTTTAAACAAAAAAGTTTATTTTGATTTAAATATTTTGTATCTGGTATTATAACGAGTTTAAGTATCAATATAAGAATTCAGCCAAATTGTAATGAATGGTTTTCTGGAAGAGCCATTTTTTTACTTTTCCTGGGTGACATGAGCCCCTATTAACCCTAGTCACGCCTCTGTTTACACTCTCCTCAAGGAAAATATATGTGCATTTCCTCTGAATTATACTTTTACTCATCCCTACTCAATTAGTGCAATTAAATGCATAAAGCCTGAATGTACAATAAGACGTGGAACAAAAATAATATCTTATATAAAACGAGATTCTAATGACTTGCTTACAAATAAGTTTTCTTTTATTCAGAAACCTTTCATTCACTCATAGAAGAGTGTTTGAACAAACAGCTTGTACTCGTTAAATTTAATTACTCTAAATACATGGGTACAACATAATACCTAATGACAGGGGAGAGTAAATTTTCACACATTGGAGAATAGGATCATTAAATTGACCAACTACACAAATATTTATACAAAATTAGTAGAAATAGTTTATGAAAATGTTAAATGAACATTGTTTATATCATACGAAATTAACAATCTACTAGGCTTAAATACACCCAGAAATTAGAGAAATATGTGAAAATACAAGGAAATCTGCTATTTATAATACTAACACTAAAAACACTCGTGCCACTATATGAAGATAATCAGTTAAAGTGCCATAAATATTTGCAGAAAAAAGTTATCATGCCTTTAATTAAATAAAGTGAAGTAATAACATAAATATCTTAAAACAGACTATACCGAGTCTTTTAAATATATTTTACATTTATGTCTATTTGACCCATTATGATATTTCTATGAACTTTTTTCGTTACTACGTTTAACACCATTAAATTATTAATCTTAAGGAGAAAGTTTGAGAAAATCACCTACAGAAAAGCAGAGTAAGATTGAACCCTCAACCTCCATGTTACCATCAAATTCGTATATTGAGATCATGACGCCATAGTCTACTTGACCACTATTGCAGACGGTTGGAGCAGACATACAGATGTATCACAATATTTTAAGAATGGGTTGGTTATTTCAAAATATAATTTATGACAAAGTGGAGGTGAAAGATAAGGTTGTACGCCATTGTTAAACTTAAGTTTTAACTATTAGAAAAGCCATTGAAATATAAAAGTGAAATAAGCTAATTTTCTACAACGTTTTAAGATAATGGTCACAGTTATGAGATAAAGGTGAATGATATAAGTAGCTAGACTTATCTTTCTTTAGATAGGTAAGTTATTAGTTGCTATGTTCGAAAAAGAATATTTGTAAAACCTCTAGAATTTTCAAAAGTCTGTCATCAGTAAACTGCCCGTAAATCAATTGCTCTCCAAGTAAAAATCAAACAGTGTTATTTATTTTCTCTATTAATAAAACTAAGAGTTTTTGTATCTGTCTGTTTGTCTATCTGTTATGAGCATTGCGGAATATCTGCCACACTCAGAGGTCTGAAATTTAAACAATAGCAGCCCCTGTTCACGAACATGTGCACCTAGAAGTAGGACTTTTATTATTTGGATTTTATTTTTTAAATTAATTAAAAACTAGGTTTGAAACCATAAAATGAGATATTTTTTTTCATTCTGAAGAAAAGACTGGCGTTACCAGGGATAACCACGTAATCCAGGGCATGGTTACCCGGGCTACGGTGGGTACTTCTGCTAGTTATGTATACAACTCCAGATATTCTATTGAACAGAATAATTAGACATATTCAATAGAAAAAATCATAAAATTAATTAACAGTAGTCTATTTTCTTAATCATTTTTAGCTATATTTAAAGCTACTTTTTATTTAAAGGTATGTTTATCTATATTAATAAAAGTCTAACGATGTCTATAAATATGTAATTTATATATCTGACCAAAGATATTTTATTAATTCCCAATGACTAATAAGATAAAATATTAAAACTTGGTGAGATTGAAGAGAAGCTACTCAAGAGGTGCTAAAAAATTTCAAACTTGAAAATATTGATCAAAAATTACAAAAAATGAAAACTTTATTCATTTAATCACCTTTATTGCTACTCATGTTATTTGCATTTCAAACGCAAGGAGAAGCAAGAATACAAATTTCAATCTCAAATCCAAAGATACATTAAATTTCAGATTATAGCAGCGTGATCTGTGTTAATGGTTTGGTTGATTTGTATTCATATTAGTTAGTAACAAGTTTTTCTTTGTTCAGTGAAAATTTTACAGGTAAATATAAACATAATTATTTAATTTAAGCATACATTTTTATGGCCTGAATATGTATTCATACAAACCGAATATTACCATAATTAAAATTATTATCATTAGCACCGCGTCTTACTACCCGTTCGGGTTATACGCACTTACGCTAACGTGTAATGGTAGGGTGATTGTGAGATGAAATGAAGGACCTACAGTTTAACGTGGAATCCGAACCACGGTGGAGGCCTGGCATTCCTCACATTCACAAGATGTTTTGTCAGAGGTGAAGGAAGGGTTTGGTAATCAGATAAATCTTTGCCGGGACCGAGGATTGAACGCCGGCCGCCAGCATAGAAGTCTGAAACCTTACCCCTAGACCGTCAGGTCACCTCATAATTAAAATAAAACTAACAATGCAAAGTAACAAATTAATTAGTATTATAAATCAAACTAATGTTTGATTGGTGGTTTATGTGAGTGTATTACAAATGCTAGAACTCCAAAGCTTAACAGAATATATTTAATTTTTCTAAAACACCATGTTTAATACTCGTTCGTGTTATACGTCTATGTAATAATTACCTTAATGTATTAGTGATGAGTGAGTTTGAATTTTAGCGAGATTGTACCATCATTTGCTTGGAGAGAGATTGGAAAACTACTTAGGGAAAACCACCTTAGGTGATGCCTAGCCTTTAATTAAAGGTTCGGATTTGTTTGGGTTTATCAGAGACAGGCCTAAAACTGGTATAATATTTTATAAATATTATGTTTGAATGATATCCATCTATTCATTTAATTTGTAGCTCCGGCTATAAACAGAAACACATAGATAGGGCAGACAATATTTTAAGCACACCTTTTTAAGATTTAGAGCATCTAAAATGAATCCATAATTTAAAAGAGCTAGAAAATACTCATGATTACGTTACTATCTCTGTTTGAGCAAGTAAAAATCTATTTTATGATTTCTACATTATTTGAGCAAAATAGTTTTATTTTAGCATCAAAACCTACTTCCCGTTTGGGATATATGCATATGTACTAATTACGCTCATGTACTATGAATGAGTAAGGCTGAATTTAGAGGGAGTGAACCAGCATTTCCGTGGAGTGAGAGTTTGAGATGATTTTAGGGAAAAAACCACACATAGTGCACACGACCGGGATTCAAAACCCAATCTCCCTATCTTCAACAGTCCAGTCTATTGTGTGAGCAACGCCTTTGACCATTCTACTACCGAAACGGGCAGTAAAATATATATATTTGAACTTAAGTACCCATGGGTGTATTCTATAAAATATTATTTTCCCATACCTCTAATAAAATTGAAATTCTTTCTAAGAAATATACTTTCCGTTTTTAACATTTAAGCCACCTACACAAATAGAATGTCTACTTTAACCCTAAAACATTTCAAATTTTGAAAGATTGTATCAGGTGTTTAATAACAGTGACTTGTGTACTTTATACAATCCTATTTTATACCGGCCCATTCCCGGAGAGGGCAACAACATCTCTATCAGCTCGAAGCAATCACCCATCGTAAGAGAGACTTATGTCCTTTCTGCAAGCAATGTTCAGAATGACCTATTCAGTGAAGAGCATCAAACATCAAAGCTCTATAGCTCGAAGTAACAAAACAACTGCCATCCATCTCTTCTCTCTTCATCCCCTTTGCCTTTCTCGCCATTTAACCCACAACCATCACGTGAAGTATATAAGAGAAGATGCAATCTTACCAGTATTTCTTTTCTTCTACCAACCAACATTAACTAGCTTTACAAAATGAGTACTTTATCCTAAAATTTAGCGTCATTTTATTAGAAAAATTAACTCAGACTACATTAATTTAATAAACACATATAGTAATTCGGATTAAACACCTTAGCTCAGTCAATAGCATGCCTATCTACTGAGAAAAGAGTCCCGGGTTCGACCATTTATGTGTATAACCTGAACAGGTAGTAAGACATGGTGTTGAAAAAATAAAGTAAATAAAAAATATTATCATACAATTTATTATAATAACTGAGAAAAAATTTAATAATTTATTTAAAAAGTTCAAACTTGTAAAGCAAGCCAGTTCATTCGATATGTTGACCTTTATTAATAATCTATGTATTGTAGAGTAGAAAATAACTTTAGAAAAAAATCATAAATTTAAGATACATTTAATAAGACACTTTTAGTGTTGAATTACACTTTGGCAAGCTTTTAGTGTTATCAACGTGTCCGATTGAAAAGTGACAATTCTGTAAACTGGTTTTTTGGTAAATTTGATTGCAATGTAAGTAGTTAGAATGGCTTTTGGCCCCAATTTGACCTTTGACCCCGAGATGTGTGACGTAATAATTGCGTGTTATGTCGCAACAATCGCCCTGGGTTTTCCCTTGTGACGAATACTTGGTGCCAGTGTATTTCCGTTTGACTTGAATTTCCCCTCTGGTTATTTCCATGATGACATGGGGTTAACAACATGTTCTCCTTTAATGTTGCAAAGGTTTAGTTCTGGTTTTATACGTGGCAATGGGTTTTCCCTAATGACTGGTGCCATTTTGGTGGCTGGACAAAACAGGAATAGATCATGAACTTGAGAGATGTCGTAACCCTCCTCTTCTATGTTTCAATGGGTTTTCCTTGATGACTGGTACCAGTTTGGTGGCTCAACAAGACAGGAATAATTCATGACCTTTAATGATGTCGCAACCCTCCCCCTCTATTTGGCAAAGGTTATTCGCTGATGACTGGCGCCAGTTTGGTGGCTTGACAAGACAGTAATAGTTCATGACCTTGAATGTTGTCGCAACCCTCCCCTACTATGTGGCAATGGGAAGTTCGCCGATGACTGGCGCCAGTTTGGTGACTCGACAAGACAAGTTGCCTCAATATGTGTGACGTAATCATTGCCTGTGTTGTCGCAATACTTCCCCCTGAGTTTTCCCGATGACTCGTAGTTGGCGCCAGTTTGCAACTTTGCGCAACTTTGAATGATGTTGCAACCCTTCACAGTCAATGAGTTTTCCCTGGTGACTCACACCTGGCGCCAGTTTGGTGGTGATACAAGACAATTCGCCTCGACCTGTGTGACGTCATCATTGCGTGTGATGTCGCAACACTCCCCTTCTATTTGGCAATCGGTTTTCCAGTTGACTAATACCTGGCGCCAGTTTGGCGGCTTGACAAGACAAATAGAGACAGGAATAGATTGTGACCTTGAATGAAGTCGGAACCTCCCCCTTCTATGTGGTAATGCGTTTTCCCGGTGTCACAACCCCCTATGTGGTAATGTTTTCCCGGTATCGCCAACTATTCATCGCAATGTCACACCCGCCTATGTGGTAATGGGTTTTTTCGCAACTAGAAAACATAGACACAGCTTATTATGCACGATCAGGGGCCTCGGAAGACTTACGGTGCTCCAAAAGGCGTGTGTGCCAGAAAAACATTGTTGAAACATAACAATTTCCCCATTCTATTTTCAAAGTAAACGTTAAATATATCAAATAAATTTAAATGGAAAAAAAATACTTACAAATAATATTCATTTGTTACTCTATATATTTATAAAAATCTAATCCTATCAAATATAAATGGCTATCATGTAATTGCTTTAGATACATATAAGTTAATGCATTACTAAATATTACATTAACATAATAAAAATCGCATCAGATGTAGTATAGTATAAGGCGTCACCCTCGAATTAGACTAGCATGATCATGACAGGGGAGATCAAGGTTCGAATCCGGTTCGGGGTTTCAATTTTTTTCTGGATGTTTCCCTACTCTTCTTCCCAGAAAATGTCAGTATATTACCTCTAAAATACGTCCTTTCTCGTTCCTACTCCGTCTATGTAGCCTAATTATCGTATTGATACGTATAACCTGAACGGTTACTAGGACGCAGTGCTAAAAATAAAATAAAATAAAAACATGGTTTCCTAACACAAAGTGTAAGTTTTTATCTTTTTACACGTTTGACCCACTCATATACCTAGACTAATTGAGAGGGGGTGTGTAATATATAATTTATAATATCTGTATCCACACACGGATGAAGGGATGATGAAAAATTGACTAAGAATATGAACATCCAGTGCTTGTTAGAATCTCGTACGACTCAACTGTGAGTGGAGGTTCAATTTGTGATTTATCATTGTGATTATTTTCATCCCCTATACACACTAATGTAAGTGCACTTCCATCAATCTACGCTTTTCATCCCCTAACCTAAATAAATTAAATCAATGCGAGGAATTTAATGTACCCAAATTTTAGTGAAAAGGAGAGCGTTAAACCGTCACCGGAAAAGTGCTCACACTTTCCAGAGACATGACAGGCTTTTTTTAACACCTAGAATCGTGCTACGTCACTTTTTTATATATATTGAGAGGGTATAAGCGAATAATAAATAGCAGTGATCCGAACCCCCTCATACATTTTACGATCACTTCTAAAAGTTATAAGAAAATACTGCGTGATAGAACTGAAGTGTACAGAAGTTTCGTGGAGGTATAATGGAAATTCACACCACAACGTTGTCTAAAGCGTCAGGCCCACGATTCATAACAGCTAGTATGTTTATGACGTTAGGAACACACGACAGGAGGCTCGAAACCCGATATTAGCTCCGTGTCATTATATTCTACCTGGAGATCGGATTCCAGTAAGGTTCTTTCCTAGTCTCTCTCTCCACGAAAATGTGGATGTGGGTTCACTTCCTTATTGTTACCCTCTTAGATTAATTTCCATTGATTCAAAATAAAAGTAGTTATTTTGTTACCAAACCTATGTCAACCTATAATCAGTTGAGCTGAAGAGCCCCCTAACTGACCAAAGAGAGTGGCAGCCAGAGGACCAAGATTTGAGCCCCCCTCCCCCTGCAGTTTATCATATTGTGAGAGTGCTATCTTAGACTTGGGGGAGGTTCCTAATTTTCACTCAGGTGCAAGTGGGCATGCCGTCTAAATGTCAGGCTCATTTATTTTTGGTGGAGAAAACTTAGAAGTGTAAGTGCACTTCTATTAACTTACGGTTTTTTTTATCCCTACCCTAAATCAAATAAACCAATACATAACTTGCGACCCGCATCATCTGCCCTCGAGTTCTGTAGGGTATCAGTTTACCTCTGCTCTAATATTGGGTAAGCACTGAAATAGTGTATAATTGTTTAGATCGACACTTTAACTCAGTCAGTAGTGTGTTTTCCTACTAAGCAAGAGGTTGTGGGATTAAGAAGGTTATACATTTTACTATTTACTAATGTTATTTCGGTGGCGTGGTTATATAGCGTCTATTTTCATGTTGATCTAAACGTAGATAACGGGGGAGCTCAAGTTTCGAATCTCAGTTGGGTAAAATGGGGGTAGTTTTTCACTCTACCTCTACTCCAATATGGTTTCAAACTCCCCAATTCATGATCCATTATTGTAATTAGTACTTAAGTGCATAAGCCGAACGGGAAGTAAGACATGGTGGTATAATATGTCAAGTTCGTATGATCTATAAATAATATGTGTGCCAGATAACGTTTTAGGTTTCATTTTATAAACATGCTATGGGAAGGTCGGGATTTGATCTCGCAGAAAGTTAATTTTGGGTTAAAATTTCATAAATCGTTTTCCACTTCCAACTCTGGAAAATTGAGATACATTCCCTTAGTTAATCTAATTTATTCAGCCTTAATTCTTTCTTGTGCTAAATATTAGACATGTAGAAAGATGGGAGGCTGTGTGTGTGTGTGTGTTTGGGTGTGTGCGTGTGTGATGTAGAAGGACATTATAAGTTTTAATAAGTATTAAGGGTAAGATAAACAAATTCATGGCATAATATTCAATTTAAAAATAAATATTATAGATTTCTTCATCGGCGTCGAGCGTATTTAGGAAGGTTTTTATAATAGACTTTCCAATATCCCTCCTTGAAAAATGTTTGTACACTTCCTCTAATTTTGGCTTGTGGTTTAAGTGGCTAACTTGTTTTGTGTGAATGTTAATTATTATGTCAACCAAATATACTTTCTAACATTAAATTATATAAAAAATTGTATTTAATATTACCTATGAATTTTTGTAAAAGTTATATATATTATTTCATCAAATATAATCATGAACATTAAATTTCTTTGTTGCTTAAGTGGCTTATTAGTTTTGTGTAAATTCTATTTACTATGTAAACAAAATATAGTTTCGAGCATTAAATGATATTTAAAATTGTATTTAATATTACTTATGAATTCTTGTAAGAGCTATATATTATTTTATCAAAATATAGTTGCTAACATTAAATAATATTTAAAATGGTATATAATAAAACTGTTGTTTCTAAAATAATTTACCTTGGTGACGTAGTTGACTGACGCACTTGTTTTGTGTAGTGGCTGATTGTGGAGGAAGGGGGAGTTCAAGGTTAAAATCTCGATTGGGTAAACTAGGGGTGTTTTCCACTCTCCCTCTACCCAAATGCTGGCTCACTATTTTCCGCTCTCCCTATACTCAAATTCTGGCTCACTTTCTCTAAATTCAAACTTCCCGATCATAAATCCATTAGCGTAATTAATATTTAATCATCTACACACGTACATGCTGACAGTAGATATCAAACAAAACAAATACTGGTAGGTTTTTTCCGGGAGGATGTCTCCCACCAGTGCTTGCTCGATATTAGTTTCCATCTTGGTTCGCTACAGTTGAAATATAAAAAAATACACGAGTTAATAATGATAATGATAATAATGATGAAAGCGTACTGTCATTTTTTCTATTCAAAATTAAACTCTTATATTATGTGATCGTTAATGAGTGCGGTCCGGAAAATAATTATTTAATATATAACCAAATCTATAAAGGAAAAAGAGCATCACCGGGTACCACATGTTAGCTAGATAAATGGTGAGGGAGGGGGTCGGGATTCAAATTCATGTCTTGCGTGTGTACAGAGGTTGGTTTCCTCACTCGTCCTTCGTGGGTTTTGCCCCGGATGGATAGTAATACGTTGTTCTAAATACTGATAAGATTAACTTCGTGGCTATTAGCAGGGAGGTAGGGGGGATTGAATCCACGTCGACCGTATCGCTTCTGGTCACCCGCTTGGCCTTCACACAAGTGCAGGTACGTTTTATATCTTCCTCAGCCCTGTTATTACTTATGAATTTATATAGTTATATATTATTTCGTCAAAATATAGTTGTGTGAATTAAATTCAAGTTACTCAATTCAATATTACTTACTCGTATGAATTACTGTAAGAATTATATATTATTTTGACAAAATATTAATGATAACTTTACATGATAATAAACTAAATTTTTTTTCTGTTGTTATAAGTGGCTCAAGGAATAAAACGGTTATTTCTAAAAGAACTCAATATTTTTTCACTATATACTTAGGTAGCAATCTACTGTCACAATTTATAAATAAACATAAATGTATGTCTGAATCTGTGTGTGTGTTGGTGTACTTGCCACCTTACCTTAAATCAAACTTTGTTGATTTATAAAAGCTATCTAAACCGTGAAACTGTTTGTAAGGTTTTCCAGAACCAAATGCGGGTACACATTCTCCCTTTATGGAAAATCTAGTCAATTAGCAAAACCCCTTCGCAAATGTGGGGCTCACTCGGAAGGAAGTAATACCATTCTAACAGACATTAGCGGTGCTAAAGTTATCGAGGTTTGAATCCTTTTGGGCACGCCGTCTAAATGTCAGCCCCTATTAATTCTGGTTGGGGTAGTAAAATCCCTGCCGGGTAAACTGTTAGTAATTCTCCCTTTGGAACATTTTCTTAATCATCCCTACCACACCACCATAGTTAATACATAGACGTTTGACACGATAAGGGTACGTTTTACTCATCTAGCTATGACGTGAGAGGTTGAGAGTAATAATCTCGCTTAGATGAACTGGGGGTAGTTTTATACTCACCCTCACTCCACGTAAATGCTGGAAAATTTCTCTCTTACTCTTCCAGTCCATGACGGATACCTACATCCGCGCACGTCGATGGACGACACCAAACAACCAATATTGGTAGACTTTTGGGGTGGGGGATAGTGGCCCCTAGCTGAGGATTATAAATCACCGTAGGGTTTCCTAGGCCCCTGATTGTGTAAAATCAGAGCAGTGACAATGTTCTCTAAACGCGAAAAAAAAACTATTACCACATAGGGGGTTGCGACATTGCGATGACTAGTTGCGACACCGGAAAAACCCTTTACCATATAGGGGGTTGCGACACCAGAAAAATCCAATACAACAAATAAGGGGGAGGTTGCGACATCATTCAAGGTCACAATCTATCCTGTCTCTACTTGTCTTGTCAAGTAGCCAAACTGGCGCCAGGTATGAGTCTTCGGGAAAACCCACTGCCACATAGAAGGGGAGTTTTGCGACATCACACATAATAATGACGTCACACAGATCAAGGCACCTTGTCTTGTATCACCGCCAAAATGGCGCCTGGTGTGAGTCATCAGGGCAAACCCATTGCCTGGGGAGGGTTGCAACATCATTCAAGATCATGATTTATTCCTGTATTGTTGAGGTATAAATCATCAGGAAAACTCATCTCCGCATAGAAGGGAAGTTTTGTGATACTACACGTAATGATTACGTCACATAAATCGAGGCAAAATGTCTGGTCGAGCCATGAAACTGACGCCAGTCATCGTCGAATAACTATTGCCACATAGAAGGGTAGGGTTGAGACATTTTTAAAGGGTGTGTGTGAATTTTTCCTGTCTTGTCGAGCCCCCAAACTGGCGCGTCATCAGGGAAAACCCATTGCCACATAGAATGGGAGGGTTGCAATATCACTCAAGTTTACGATCTATTCCTGTTTTGTCCAGCCGCTAAAATGGCGCCAGTCATCAGGGAAAACCTATTGCCACATAGAAAACCAGAAATAAAACTTTGCAATATTGAAGGAGGACAACAGGTCGCTAACCCCATGTCATCATGGAAATAACCAGAGGTGAAATTCAGGTCAGACGGAAATATACTGGCACCAGGTATTCGTCACTAGGGAAAACCCAGGGGGAGTGTTGCGACTTAACACGCAATGATTACTTTACACAAATCGGGGTCAAAGATCAAATTTGAGCCATACGCCATTCTAACTACTAATGTAACTTGTAAAACACTATTAAATGTTCAATACTACAACAGGAAATGTTGCACCTAAATTTGTCAAATATTAACTTTACATTATATTTTTAACTTATCTTAACATAGTTCTTAAAAATAGATATTTTCACAGTAATAGGATCAATTTCATAATTCAATGCTATATTGATTTATCGAGTTTCTTGAGTAACTCTAAAACTAGTTTCAAAATTAAAGGGTAAATTGTTACATTTTAACAGTTTTCCAGTGTATGATTTTTTAACATAAATGTTTGAAATAAAAATTTATATGAATATTCCTAGAAGATATTTATTATATTTCAAAATAATGATATAGTATTTTATAATTCAACTTAATTTTAAATTGAATGTATGTTGAAATAATTAAGCTAATTTGTTTTCAATTGAAATAAACATTTATATAAATTTTCCAGTGAGATACTTATATTTCAAAATAATGGTATTGTATTTAATAATTCAATGTATTATTATTATTAGCACGACGTCTTACTACCCGTTCGGGTTATACGCACTTACGCTAATGTGTAATGGTAGGGTGATTGTGAGATGAAAATGGAGGACCTACAGTTTATAGTGGAATATGAACCACGGTGGAGGCCTGGCATTCCTCACATTCACAAGATGTCTTGCCAGAGGTGAAGGAAGGGTTTGGTAATCAGATAAATCTTTGCCGGGACCGTGGATTGAACCCCGGCCGCCAGCATAGAAGTCTGACACCTTACCCCTAGACCACCAGGTCACCGACAATTCAATGTACTTTTGTATTTATGTCCACGATATCATTTTGTATTTTTAAGCTACTTCTATGAAATAAAAACGAAGGTAACACGTTTGGCAAGGTGTCATAGTTACAAAATGTACTAAAACTATTTTCAGATACTCAGCAGTGATCTGCTGCAGCCACTTTTGACAGTGTTGGGTCTCAACTTTATTTGGACTTGAATTAAAGGGTGTGCTTTTTGTTCATTTGTTTGTTCAAATATTAAAACTTGCCTATCAAATAATACAGTTTCACTAAAACTTTCTCTATTAAACACGCTATCTAATCGTCAAGCTCGTTTGGTCTGGCTAGCCAGAGAAATAATGATGCTGGGATTAAAATCATTTCCACTACCCTTTTTATACCCACATCATTAGTATCAATAAATGCATTTACCCTGAACGAATGTAAAATAATAATACATTTCAATATAATTTACTATAGTGCTTACCAACAGTCACAAAACCTATTACAAGTCAGCACTAAAATACACATGTACATGACATGTAAACATAAATAATAAAATAAACAATAATAGCTAAGAAATTATAAATACAAATAAATAGTTTATTATTAATACTAGGTGTTCTGTCTTACTACCTGTCAATTCTTTTTGTCAATGAACTTAGACCTCCAATTTGCCCTGCTCTCTGCCTCCTCCTTCAGCTCCCAGAATTTCTTTATTTTCTTTAAGTCATCCAATATTTGAATCCTTTTTATTCCTTAGCTCCTCTTTCTCTCAACCATTCCTTCTCACGAATTTGCGCTGAAAACAGTTCCTACAAAAGATGCGTACGATCCAGCCCAGAACTGTGTCCTTCTTAGAGCTTCTTCATTTTCCACCCTGTCTGTCTACCTGACCATAACTCTTCTTCATGTCCACATATCAAAGCACCCCATGTATTTATTTTCCATCTTCCCGAGAGTCCAAGTTTCTGCTCCATTCAGTGCAATGCTCCAAATATAGCATTTCATCTGTTTCTTTCTCGGCTCTATACTCATCTTACTGACCAGCAGTAGCCTCTCCTTGTTGAAAGCTTCCTTGTCCATGATGATCCTCGACCTAATTTCTTTGGTGCAGTAGTCATACTATGTCAGAAGACTTGCCAGCTACTTGAACTGCTCAATGCTTTCCAACTCTTTGTTTCCAATATGGTTACTAATAGATGATGATTATAGTAATAGTAATAAAAATAATAACGATAAACTACATTAATAAAGAGTAGTAGTGAAAGACTATAAGCATTAATAACATTTAAAAATATTAAGCAGAATAATTCGAATGTATATTATGGGTGTAACATGAACTTAGCTATACTTTTGTTGTATTTATAAAAATTGTACTATGAATACAAGAGCCAATAGGACTGACCTTGTTGTAAGAGTTATGAAGAGAAAACTATTTGAATTGTGAGAGACCTAAGAAGTGATATGTATTTCGATATGATCTAGGACAAATTTACGGGAAATATTGCTACTGAAAATACTAAAAATAATATTAACAGCTTTCAATAACCCTAAGAATATTTTTTTTATTTTCTAAGAATATATTGCTTATGTAGAAACAAGAGGAACATTTTGGTTATTCTAGGTCAATAATCAGATCATTGAAAAACAAGACAATTATTGATTTCCTACATGTATCTTACATTCACAAGCAATTATTGGGGAAGGAAGGCATCCCCGATTGTAAATATGAATATATGTGACCGCAGGTAAACGTGTATACGTGTCTTATACACGCCTATGTGAGATATATAAACACACACTAAATAGGAGAACACAGACTGATTAAGCTTTATGGGCTTCCAAATTCCAAGGTGTAAAATTTGGGGTAATATATTTTCATCAGGTTTTTCAGATAACTTCTGAAAATTTGGTTTAGTACATTGGTTTAAATTGACTTGGACAGAAGTTACAGCTGCAGATCTTGGGATTAATTGTACTACATGGGAGAGCACTGAGAAATATTTAAGACGTTTATAAATCCCGAATTATTTATGAAGTAATCCGATATTTTTTTTAATATTCCAATTCACCAAAATGTTGGTAAAAGTTCTGATTAGTTAAAGAGATTAAATTTTTAAGTTTAAAATGTTAAAGAAATATGTGATAACTTAAATAAAACTCTATAAAACAATCCCACGCTATCTCAAAATTTGTTGTTGTGACCTTTTCAAATTATGACTTTACTTTAATATCAAAAGTACAGTTTTGAATAAGTATTCGTTAATTGTTTTAAATTAAACTCAAAATTTAAACCTTTTAGCTGTTCAGAAGCTTTCTGATAATTTTCTCCTAAATTTTATTTAAAACAATATTAAATAATATCAAATAACTTACTAATTAAGGTAAGATTTCTAAACGTCTGCAATGAATATCAGTGATCTAACGCACCAATACTATACTGACTTGGTTGTCAAGAGTCCACCGAACCTATAAATGTAGGTGGGAAGAAATCCTTTTTCAAATAATACATTTTAAAATGGGCTCCTTAAAATTTCAAATGAACGAGATCCCAAAATCTCTTTCTTATTATCTGTGGTCCTTTTTCCGAAAACTAAATTATTTATTTTTACTAAACCTAAATCAAATAACCCCACATCAAACCTATATTGACGAAACAAATCATTCCACAACTAACAAATACTGACCCTAAATAATAAAGTCAAAATAATGAACCAAATATATATATAAATATATATTATTTTTAGCACTGCGTCTTAATACCTGTTCGGATTTTACTCTTAGGTATTAATTACACTAATGAGCTTAGGATTTGGAAGGTTATATTTATAGGAAACGTGCCCGCAAATGTGTAGAGGTAGAGTGGAAATACACTTTGGAATAAAAAACCTCAGTACACCCGATCGAGAATTGAGACCCGATCTCCCCGTCATCGGCAGTCAAATCTATTGGGAGAGTAGCGCATTAGACCAAGCGGCCTCCAAACCAGGTAAAAAAAATATATATAAACCATAATATATTAAATTGAGGGGAGACTTATGAAATATCTAAATGTTCTAAGCATTTAAAAAAATCCTGACCATTTACAAAATTGCTAGAAGAAATTAAAATGCTTATTTAAATACACGAGCGTGACCTTTAATTTTGCCAAATAATTGATTAGTTTCATGTTCATAGTTCAATTGAAAATTATATTTTATTTAAATTAACATATTTTTACCACGTGTTTATTATTATTATTATTATTATTCAAGCGATTTAAATTTCCCCAAGCTTACTAATTTAATTTTTAAATAATAGTTCGTAATTGAACTAATTAGGATTCAAACTAAATATAGCAAATGTTGACTTCATTAATTCTTAGATCAAGCCTAAAACATCTCCGTTTAGAATCCACGTATTTCCATGTGTATTTGCAAATCTTGAATCATTCAAGGTTCAAACTAGGGACTTCCGTATACACTTATGGGGCATATTTGCATTATGTCGATACCAAATATAAACACGGGTGCATTTTATATGAGTAGAATACATTTGTTTGACCTAAACAAGGAAATATATTGTCTATTATATATTTTCGTCACAAAACGAACCAAGAAATAAACACATTCCAGATGACGCGAGTAAAAATGGAGAGGATTGTGTGAAGAGTCACGGAAATTTGTCTTGACTCCTGCTATGAACACGGAGAGGTGTGGGGGGGGGGGGGGAGGGGTTA
>CABFVX010005356.1:28528-40324 GCA_902151425.1 Timema shepardi
TCGTGCGCCCAGACGTGGTCGTTCCTTGTGTTGAAGATACCATATTTGGTGAAAAGGCCCTCATCTCTTTAAGAGCATGGTTGTTGCAAACTCCGGCAGCACATCGATTTATTGGAGGAACCACTGTTATTCGTCGCACATAATCACGTTCACTGATAACGTGGATTTTTTTTTAGGTGCTAAGGGCTGCATTCCATCTTTGTGCAGCACTCGCCAGATGGTTTATCGGCCGACAGCCTGTGAACTAATCGATGGTTCTTGGCGCACATAGCAAAGAACCTCCTCTATCTTTACCTCTATCGTCTTACTCCAGCATTCCTGCTGTTGACTAAACTTAGCCTGTCTCCCGAAATCTTACATGAAGTCGCATGGCAGGGCTGATGATGGACCGGAAATCACAGCTGGTAGATACAGCACCTCGGATGCTCTGGTGCGGGCTTCGCCGTACGCAAGCTGCACGCCATTCAGCTCCGTTCACGTAAACCCTGCCATGCTTTCCTAACCAGCTTCAGGCACAGAATGACTTGCCAACAGCCAAGGCCATCTCCACGCGCGCGATGATTACATCCTTGAAAGACGCTTGTCGCCTACCTGCCCCCGTTACTTCACTCACCCTTTTGAGGGTGAAGGAAAGGTTTGTGATCCCGGGTTCCTTATATCAACCTCTTCTCTTTGCAACCCACTACCGCCTTTATTCTGGACCACGTCGTATTTAGAAACAAAATACGTTCACCTTATAATTTATTTTGGGTTGTTAAACACTTTATAATTAATCCATAGCCTCAGAAACCAAAATAGTTATAGGCTATGTATGTACTTTGAAAACAAACTAATCCAATTAGCTACTATAGGCATATGTTCTGGTCAAACATAATTTCAACTCTTTTTATTCCTATTTATTTCTAATTCAAATAACTCTCTAATTTTAATAATCATAAACTATTGTATACGACCTAATAATACATATTATTTTTTTAAAAGCTTATTGTATTATTTTTTTTCAGAAACCCCAAGAAAACCTGACATTGTCAAGTCCATTAGAACAATATAGCAACACTCGGACAACATGCAAGGGAGTGACACGCAGTTTAGTTCAAACTAAAATAAAAAGAAACAAATGCTCTAAATATACTGAGGATTCAGGTAAAATATGGACACATAAAATAAATTTTTGTGAGAATTTTTGTAAATTAGAAGGCAGGTCTAAATGGCCTATGAAAGAAGATACATTTATTAAACTAGGCAGGACTCTTGCCAAGTGGCCATGTAAAGAAGTAGGGTGCAATAAATCGGCTAAGAAAGGAGGTAGATGTATAAAACATGGAGGTTGGGAAATCAAGAGACCATGTAAAGAAGAAGGGTGCTCTAAACTGGCTAAGAAGGGAGGTAAATGTATGAAACATGGAGGGACCCAGGTCAGGAGACCATGTAAAGAAGAAGGTTGCTCAAATCGGGCTCAAATTGGAGGTAAATGTATCAAACATGGAGGGACCATGGTCAGTAGAAACTGTAAAGAAGAAGGATGCTCTAAACAGGCTAAGAAGGGAGGTAAATGTATGACACATGGAGCGACAAAGCCAATAAGGCCATGTAAAGTAGAAGGATGCCTTAAATGGCCTATGAAAGGAGGTAAATGTGTTAAACATGGAGGGGACCCGATCTGGAGACTATGTAAAGAAGAAGGTTGCTCAAATTGGGCTCAAATTGGAGGTAAATGTATCAAACATGGAGGGACCCAGGTCTGGAGACACTGTAAAGAAGAAGGGTGCTCTAAACAGGCTAAGAAGGGAGGTAAATGTGTTAAACATGGAGGGGACCAGATCTGGAGACCATGTAAAGAAGAAGGTTGCTCAAATTGGGCTCAAACTGGAGGTAAATGTATCAAACATGGAGGGACCATGGTCAGGAGACACTGTAAAGAAGAAGGGTGCTCTAAACTGGCTAAAAAGGGAGGTAAATGTATGAAACATGGAGGGACCCAGGACAAGAGACCATGCAAAGAAGAAGGTTGTTCAAATTGGGCTCACACTGGAGGTAAATGTATCAAACATGGAGGGACCATAGTCAGGAAATACTGTAGAGAAGAAGGGTGCTCTAAACAGGCTAAGAAGGGAGGTATATGTATTAAACATGGAGGAACCAATGTCAAGAGATCATGTAAAGAAGAAGGTTGCTCAAATTGGGCTCAAATTGGAGGTAAATGTATCAAACATGGAGGGACCACGGTCAGGAGACACTGTAATGATGAAGGGTGCTCAAAAGAGGCTAAGAAGGGAGGTAAATGTATCAAACATGGAGGGACCCTGCTCATGAGTCACTCTAAAGAAGAAGGTTGCTCTAAACAGGCTAAGAAGGGAGGTATATGTATGAAACATGGAGGGACCCAGGACAAGAGACCATGTAAAGAAGAAGGTTGCTCTAAACTGGCTAAGAAGGGAGGTAAATGTATGAAACATGGAGGGCGCCAGGTCAAGAAATCATGCAAAGAAGAAGGTTGTTCAAAGTGGGCTCAAATTGGAGGTAAATGTATCAAACATGGAGGGACCATGGTCAGGAGACACTGTAGAGAAGAAGGTTGCTCTAAACTGGCTAAGAAGAGAGATAAATGTATCAAACATTGGGCCTCAGTAAATGTTGGAATATAATGGTACTCTGGTTGAGGATTAAATATATATTTGTCAATTTAAAGGCATAATCTTTAAGTTTGATTTGTAAACAAAGTATTACAACTACAAAAAAACAAACAAAAAAAAACACACCTCAAAACAAATCACATCTATAGCCTTAGAGAATATATGGGTCTTGCTCGTAATAATAAAATAGAAAAAATTAAAAAGATGACTTATATTATATCAATGTTAGAAAAAAAAGAGTGATGCTGATGTGAAATGTATCAGAAAAACTTCTCATTTATCAAAGCCGATTTCTGATGGAGAATTTTTCAATAAATATATCCTCATCACTACGGATATTATGTGCCCAGAAAAAAATCCACTTGCTTACTAGCATTAGTTCATTGCACAATTCTGTTGCTTTGCAGATTTAAGATTTGTCAGACAGCGTACATGAGCAGTTACGCGAGAATTAAAAAATATTTGTAGCATTTTCGGTTGCTTTTGATGGAGTACTGAGGTATGCGATGTTACGCAGATAGCGGATTAAGAGTTACGGTTTGAGTGAGAACCAGGATATAACTGGGGAATAATTATATTAGGCGCCCTTGAAGAACACAACAACAGAAAGTTGTTTTTATTTCTTAGCGTGAAATAAAGCCTTAATAGCTTGGGTGTTGACTGGACAAAACTATACAATGTGGCAACAGTTGGTGCTCCTGCAACGGTCAAGACAGAAAAATGGGTTCATCGAGAGATTAAAATCAGAACTCACCCATTTGCCAGACTTCTACTTGCCATTTAGGAGTGTGCGTTGCATTATTAATCAAAACAATTCACTCACACATCTAATGGATGTAGTACCATGGTTAAAAGTGTTAAATCGATCAGGTTACAAGGATGAATAATATACAATGTATTTATGATCTACTTAATTAACTCTAGTCTCATTATGGTGGTCTTGTATACCATATTGAAATGAGATGGCTAAGTGGAGGGGCAGTACCGGTACTCCGCGCGATTTTTCATTTCGCTAGATCCTTGAGTTTAAAGAGCAAAGCTGTGCCAGAACTTAAGGACAAACATTGGATCATAAAGCTCACAATACTTGTTTATATAGCAGCGCATATCAACGTTTTAAATACGAAATTAGAAAGTCGAGATCAAGTTGTTATAAAAATTGATGATTTGATTAAATCATTTTTCTTTTATATCAAAACTTCCATCTTTGAGAAAGTCATCTGGCAGCGAACAATATGACAATGCATTCCTATTTTGAAATCAATGTCTAAAATTAACAATAACGAAGCTAAATACCTTCCTAAAATTATTATGTTAAGATATGAATTTCCAAGCTGATTTTTTGGCTTTTGTAATTTTAAACCAGACTTTAAATTGTTTTACTATGCCTTTCACAATAACATTTTAAAATGCCATGAAAGATATTAAAATGAAACTAATATAACTCTAGTGTAATTTTAATTAAAAACCTTTATAAAACATTTGATGGAGAACCAAATACTTGACATATTTTGGAAACAACTATCCGAAATAAGGGGTCATTGTTCTGTAGTGCTAACAATGTATGGGATTACTTATGTTTGTGAGCAACAATTTTCTTCAATTAAATTATCAAAAAAATAAGCTTCGTAATGAATTAAAAGTTGAGCTAATTGAAGTCAAAATTAATATCGTCGATGAAATTGGTACCGGTCATAGACTGTTTGGTTAAGAAGAAATGCCGAATAGCTGCAGCACCAGAAGAGTCAAGTATGATATTTATAGAGGATGATTGACATTTAATTTTAATGTGTACATAATTTTAAATAACAAAAACTGTAGACTTATTTCAGACAGTGCTATGATGGTCACTTAAGATACTGTTGGTGGCGTATTCTGAGAACAATTAATAGGTATGCTGAACTCTAAAAGTTGCAACGGAGATTTGGGGGCCGAGGACCCTCAACCACCGTTGTCAAAGAACGTCAAAGGATTATTTCAAGGGATATATTTAGAAGAGGTGTCCATATAGAACAGTGGTTCTCGAACATTTATTATTTCCCTTTAACTGTATGCTATCTTAGGTAACTTTGAGCTCCCCCTCCCCCCACACCCATATTCTTTCTTCTTTTATATACCCATAACGATGATTACCATCCACTCAAAATGTAATAAAAGTAACTTCATAGTGTCAGCCCACATTCAGGCTATACCTACCGAGTGGCTACCAAACTGTTTGGTGAATTAGTGCCAACTCTTGCGGATAGAGGGTGTCATGTGGTCATCACAACGATGACCCCAGCAATTAGGCTTGGATTTCTATACGGGAGCCACTACTACTTTATTCGAGTAGCTTCTTATTTATCCACACTAGGCTGAATCTAACCCGTTCCAGACCCACTGCTTCCCAGATAATCTGGACGGGCCGGGAATCAAACCCGGTACCTCTGGGCCCATAGCCAGAGCCTATGACCACTAGACCACATAGGTGGTCTTCAAATTGTAATGATATCTACATGGTTAGAGATTTAAGTAAATATTAATGCCGGGGCTAAGAGTGGTATGGGCACATTTCTGAATGCATGAGAGACAGATCTTATTCAATTAGCTTCGTGTAGTCAGAAGCACACAGCAATACTCAAAGCAAACAATCATAATAAGAGTAAAATGAAATGATAAGTCGATCAAGCGTCCATCAGATCTTGGGGAGAGGGAATCAGGTGGATTGTCCAACTCACGTTGCAATTAAAACTATTTCTTAAAGCCTAACTTATCTCACACAATGCCGCTTGGAAACAAACGAGTCTCCCAACTTGAGAATTTATGCTCCAGAAGATATTTAGTTGCGTAAACTCTGACTAACATAGGGGAGATTATCTTGGACTATTAATACTCTATCGCTACGTCATTGATTTATTGCTAAGATATTTACACATAATTTTTGCTGTAAATAGGTGTGCACCCAAGGGGGAGAGGGGCAAACAGGGTATTTGATACCCTTTCCCCTCGTTCCTCAACACCACAAATATTGTTAGTAGAAATTTAAGTAATATTAAGTAAAACTAAAATATTTAGCACTGAAGATGTGTCGAATGTATATGCTTCATTTTAAACCAGGCTTCAGACTTAAGCCTAGTATTCAAAAGGTTTGCCATGACACACAAAATTAATAATTGAAAAAATAATAAATATAATAATAGCTTAAATACCATTTGCATTGTTTAAATCTCTTAATTACTATAAAACTACTCCAAATGATTTATAAAAGCATTTAATATATATAAATATTCTCGGCCTTGAGGGCTTAGGAGGCTGTACAACCACAAACCCGCTCTCTCCATCAAACTGTCATTCTTGCTACAGCCTTGATTGAATGCCCCCCCTCCCCCTCAAAGTAAATGGCTGGGGTGCGCCACTGATTAAGTAAATTATATGAAAATATATTTTATTTTACCTTTTCCTTCTAAATCATCTTGAAATGGTGAAATCACACTCCTTACTTTTGTGATTCTTTGATATATAATTATATAAAATCACAATTACTAATAAGTCGTTAATGTAAAACAAAAACTAAAAGAACACTATTAAAACTCCACGATCCTTTCTACTAAAGAAACACAAGAATTACCGTCAATTACGGTTAAAGTAGCCTCGTCATCCGCTTAGCTTGCTTCACATGAACAGCATGACCTGCAGGGTTATTATGACCACGACGCAAAACGAATTTGCCACCGTTAGCAGAGAGACGCTAGACTTTGCGTCAAAAGTTATTATNCCAGTCCACCTCATTACACCCTATCCCTATCTTGAGCTAGTTATATCCAGTCCACCTCATCACACCCTATCCCTATCTTGAGCTAGATCTGTCCAGTCCACCTCATTACACCCTATCCCTATCTTGAACTAGTTATATCCAGTCCACCTCATTTCACCCTATCCGTATCTTGAGCTAGTTCTATCCAGTCCACCTCCTTACATTCCTTTTCAGACAATTTTGTGAATGAGAATAGTTATTCCAAACCCATTACGATGTAGTATTGCTTTCGACAGTGTGTTGGAAGGTCCCATATGTTTGTAAGACTATCATAACCGCACCCTTGTAGTCGTGGATAACCCATTGCACTCCCCTCTGAAGCCACAGTAGCCATGATATGAGACATACTCTAAAAACAAAATCTATATGTATACAAACTGCGCTGTAAGGGAGTAAATTACGCAGCACGTAAACAAACAAAATATGGAAAAGAAATCGACATTAAATATATTAAGTTACTCATTTTATTAAATATGGGCAGCAAGAAAATGTAATATTAATAATAATAAAAGGTATGCATAGTGTGATTTTATTTTTAAGATAGTATGAGTTTATGATTTTTTATATGCATTAGTTTTGATTTATTTGTAAAATAGTAAATGATTTATTTTTCAATTCATTCCATTTTAATTTAAAATCCTTAGAATACTATTTTAAATTAAAGAGGGTTTGGGTGGGGACCTCCAAAGGNCCTCCAACGGATTAATCTACCACTGAACAGAGAGGAACAGAGTCCACACTTTACATTGCTGCCACTGTACAAAGGTAATGGTAAAAAAGCAATAGAATACTTAGTCAGAATTTTACTGTGTAATTGATCTATACATTACTAGTTATCAGACAACTTTCGCGCTAGTTTAACTCAAAATGACAATCAGATTCTCGTTTAGTTATAGATGGACAGCCTAAAACTACCCTGTTATGGGGAAAGGTGATTACCAATTAAACATCATTACAAGCTTCGAAAATCTTTATTTTGCATTAAAACAAAGTTCTATTAACAACACTAGCAAAATTGGATAATTTACCAACAGACAATGATTATATAAATCTCTAAAATAATATTCAAAAACACTTCACATCTAACAATATATAATGGATTCGACTTAAAATTCAAGATTTAAAAGAACTTATAAATTGAAATATTTTGTGCTGGGACAATTTTTTTTTTCAAAACTCTTTAACATTTATATACATATATATCAAGAGTATCTTGGTTCGATATCTGAAGATATTGAATAAATTAAATATATTACTCCAGGTTAACAATGATTGATTACCTGACTATTGTATTAAATGGGTTTGAATTTAGGGAAGCAATTTAAAATTAACGTCGTAGCACATAAAGATGATAAAAATTAATGTGTTGGTTCAAAGAATTACTTTAAGCCTAATAATCCATAAACTCCTTAAAAAGTCCTTAGCAAAATTAGCCTTTATTAAAGGTGTATGAAGCTTTGATTTAACTTTGAAATAAATTTCAGCTTTGACTCCGCTTGAAAAAAAAATAATTAAAAAATGGCTTCAACCATTACACAAGTATTGCCGATAAAAAGTGTCAACAGTTAAAATTCTCTAGTTATATTAATTTATTGTCATTGACCCGTTGTGTACTATCACAAATTAATATGAAATACGAATGGATCTAAAGTAATTTAATTGCATGCTTGGATAATAAATGGATTCAATCAGATTGAAACTAAATATTTTACAACCAATTTTGGAATAAAACTTTTTCAAATAATTTTATTGTGACCTATAAAGATATATAAACATGGTGGCTACAGACAGGGAAAACCTGGAAAAGTCAGGGAACTTTTGGATGACAGGGAAAACAGGGAAATGTCAGGGAATTTAACTAAAACTAAGGAAAAGTCAGGGAATTAAAATTTTTTGTCTAAAATATCCCATTAATTTCACAACTTAACACTAAAACTTAAGTTAATAATATACCTAAATAAAATAACATTTTAATGTTTAAAATAACTGATTAATTGTTTATATTTAATAGATACAAACTTTTTTTTTAAATATATGATCAATAATAACAAAAGTCATCATCCACCATTAAAACTGGAAAAAAGTAGTCAGGGAAAATTGAAAAATGATTGCCTGGAAAAGTCATTGAATTTTGTAAAATATGTCTTGTAGCCACCCTGATAAATATCCACAATATATTTTTACAATCATAAAACAAAAAGTATTTGAACTTCAATTCATGTTATCTTCGAATTGAAAAAATGGCCTTGGCATAGACTAATGCTTTTCAATTTTGCTCTTCCATTTTGTTTTCTTAAGTAATATTGTATCGATCAAAGAAATAAGTGTACATCTTAGTACAATCATACTCATTAAAACAAAAAAAATTTCCAAGCTAATTTAATAAACAAACTCAATATTTTCATAACTTTATATTTTTGTTTAGTGATATTGGTTAAAAAATCGATAGCTTTTTACTATTTTAAGTTTTCTATGAATTCCAAACTGGATTGAACACATCCTTAGGAGGAACTGTCTTTTGCACGACGTCATAGAAGAGGAAGGTTGAGGAAAAGAGGAGCTTAGGAAGGAGGAGGCAGAGGACAGGGCGTATTGGAGGTCTAAATTATTGACAAGAGGAATGGACCCGTCGTAAGAAAGAACACCTAATACTACTACTACTACTACTACTACTAATAATAATAATAAATTGCTATTAAAGGTAAATAAATGAAACATTATATATATTAAGAAATTGGTGACAGTCATCGGTGATTTCATTACCGTTCTCGCAATGACGTTCATTTGTCTGTTTTGGTCATAACTGTCCTTTTAGAATATATTTTTTTCCGCCGAGTCTTACTACCCATTTGGGTTGCACATATGCTTACTAAGCTAATATGTTATGGACAAGACAAGGCTGAATTTAGAGGAAATGTACACACATTTATGTGGAAGGAGAGTAAAAAAAACATTTAATAAAGACCACCATTGGTACATTGGATCGGTTTTAAAACCGGCTCCTCTACCCATAAAAGGAATTCCAATCTATTGCGAGTGTGACACCTTGGACCGTGTTGCCACCGAAGGGGGTAGCTTAAGAAAGCTTCAGTTGAACAGACTTATACGGAGTATATAGATGAGGCTTAGTGCTATAAAGAGGGAGTAGTTATGATGTGATGATAAAGTGGTTAAGAGGAGGTTCCAGACCACCCTAAAGTGTTGTACTTTACTAACACAAATGTTTAGGATCCTTTAATTATGGTTTTAACGGAATTAATTAATTCAAACGGTGCATATACAAATAACGAGTCTTACCACGGTGCGGTGAAAAGGTGCATTCTGAATACCTTCATAAGTTACCTATGCATGTATCGCCACGATAGAGAACCTTTTTGAAGCAGAAAAAAAAATATGTGCAGTCATTCTTGACAGAAAAAAGATAATAAATATTTATCACTAATGTCAAAAACTGACGCCTGGACAGGGAATGACCTGTTACATTAATAAAAATAATGATGTATATGTGCATTAATAGAGCATCTTAAACATTCTCTAATCCATCCTGATAAAATCATAGAAAATAAATAGCAAATAAAAAACAAACATTACCACATATTCAATACATGAAAGCCAGTGTGAATCTAATATTTAAATTTTAAATTGAACCTGTAAACAAATCTTGAATTGAATATTTTATAATTAAATATTATCGAATCCAAATCATATGGGTAAGCTAAATTCTAGGTGCGTGCGAAAAATTTGAAATTTCGACAAATGTTAAGATTCGTAGTTTTGAATCGAGAATATGGGCCCAAGGCGATTCGAAGCCATTTAACATTGTAAGAATTTTAATTCTGTAAATTTATATTTTATTTAGCTATAATTTATTATTAGGTGAATATTTATTTTGTTTCATACTACTTTAATATACAAATAACGAGTCTTACCACGGTGCGGTGAAAAGGTGCATTCTGAATACCTTCATAAGTTACCTATGCATGTATCGCCACGAAAAGAACCTTTTGAAGCAGGAAAAAACAAAAACAAATATGTGCAGTCATTCTTGACAGAAAAAAGATAATAAATATTTATCACTAATGTCAAAAAGTGACGCCTGGACAGAGAATGACTTGTTACATTAAATGATGTTTATGTGCATTAATAGAGCATCTTAAACATCCTCTAATCCATCCTGATAAAATCATAGACAATAAATAGCAAATAAAAAACAAACATTACCACATATTCAATACATGAAAGCCTGTGTGAATCTAATATTTGAATTTTAAATTGAACCTATAAACGAGTCTTAAATTGAATATTTTATGATTAAATATTATCAAATCCAAATCATATGGTAAGCTAAATTCTAGGTGTGTGCGAAAAATTTGAAACTTCGACAAATGTTAAGATTCGTAGTTTTGAATCGAGTATATGGGCCCGAGGCGATTCGAAGCCATTTAACATTGTAAGAATTTTAATTCTGTAAATTAATATTTTATTTAGCTATAATTTATTATTAGGTGAATATTAATTTTGTTTCATACTACTTTAAATTAATTCTAGTTAATTGCATTTTGTCGAATGAAGCACCCATAATGGCTGCACTATGCTTGGAGAAAAGAATAAGCGAGGTTTTGTTTAGAGTTATATCTGGTTGTAAAGTTGGATGTTGTCACCCTGAGCATCTCTTCTTTTCCCCCTAGAATAAACGGTTATGTGGTTGTGGAGTTCTTCCGTCAGCTCCTGTCTTCACTCTTATACAAACATAAAAACAAGCAAACTTAGAGAATTACCACAGTTTATTTTACGTAGTAACATAAAGGTAATGAGTTAAGAATTATTTAATAACAAAGATAAATTAAGATGACATCTGTTGAAGTTTGTTAGCACTTAACCACTTATTCACTTGCAAGGACGAGAGTAGATGGTATTTAATAGTGTTTCTGAGATATCTGGTAGGTGGTAGCACTACGGTACCAAGGACTTTAGTATCAAATGTAAGCTAGAATGGCCGATCCGACATGAAATTGGAGATATTGCAGAGGAAGAGAAGATTATTCATTATTATCTAATGAATTCCATCGTAAGACTCGGTGAACTGACATCTTTAAACCCGGTTCTCTTGATGAATATTATGATTTGTGTGAATGTCGGAAACACGTGAATAAGGTTATGTATTAACTAGGCCTATTTTAAATATTTATTACCATAAGATAAAATATCGATACTCAAAATTAAGTGAATACATTTTTGACTAAATTTTATTTTAAGGACTGTGGTTTACTACCTATTAATATCCGACCTATACTCGCACTACTAATTACCAGTCGCGGCTTGTGGTTTTAAACATTGGGATGGTTGCATTTTTTGGGGGGGGGGGGGCCC
>CABFVX010005356.1:40775-51924 GCA_902151425.1 Timema shepardi
AATTTTTTTTTTCATGGCAAACTTCTATTATGCGGTCTAATAATTCGTTCTGGATATTACCCACGGCTTACTAAATTGTTTAGCAGTCATAATTTATGCAATCATGGTGTAGACGAACCAAGATACATTCTCGGCGGGTTGTTAATATCTACATCAACTTCAACAATATGGAGGAAGAGACATCTGTGAAGATTGAACCAGAGGAGGACTTGGAATATAATCTTCACCAAGAGGATACATTTGAAATTAAGGTATAGCTTAATGAACGCTATTTATTAATATCACAGGTTCTAGCTATTGTATTATTTAGTTTAATTCTAATTTTATTCGACGAATATTTGTCGACCTCGGTGATCTTGGGGTCTTGCCTCAGGACTCGGATGTTCGTGGATTCGAACCCAGCTGAGGTTGATGAATTTTTTCCTAAGTGATTAAAATCAGTAGCACAACTTCCTTCGGAGGGGAAATAAAGCCGGAAGTCCCGTGTCTATCGTGGCGTGTAAAATAATCCTGAAAGAAATGAGAAAATATCTTTCCTGACACAATAGATAGGCTCTTTCTCTCTTTATCATAGAAAAATATCATGTGCTAATATACTCGATCGGTTAAGAATGTGCACATTAAATACCTCAAGTAATAAAAAAAAATATAACAGATAGTTCTGTCTCATAATCTCAACGCCATTTGTGTGAAGAGAGTATGGGGAAACCACTAATTAAGATGAGTGTGTAAAACCACCCTCCAATGGACCCAGGTGAGACACAAACCTAAACCCTCCAGTCCAGTCGCAGGCAATCTAGTTATTGTGAGATTGATGGTAGTTAAATGGAGGAGAGCAGCTCTTTTTTTTTAGCATCTCATCTTACTTTCTGTTTATGTTATACGCCTATGCGCTAATTACACTGATGGCTTTAGGTACGAGGAAGGTTGTATTTAGAGAACATAGTGCTGTATTGGCACGGAGGGAAAGTGGAAAACCAATTCGAAAACATCAACATCGATACACCCGGCCAAGATACTGACCTCAATCTCCCCATCATCGTCAGTATATTCTAATGCGAGAGTGACGCCTTAGATCATGCGGCCACTGAAGCCGGTTCATTTTGTTGTTGTTAATTATCGTTGTTCTTTATAGATTAAACATATTTCGTATTATATCCCATGTTTTGGAATTTCTTTCTTTGTTTTAAACCAGCTAAATATAAAATAATGTTATTAAACATGTTAATTGTTAAAACTATCCTTTGAAAACATGTTCAATATAATTATTACTGTTCTTAAACATATTGATTATAAATCACAATGTTCTGTCACGTGTTATTTTTTAATCCCTGTTTTCTAAAACATGTTTCTATGTTCAGTATAAATCTATCTGTTTTTAAACTTCTATTGTTTCCCTCTAGTCTGAGATTGATCTTCCAATAAAATCAGAGGAAGGTTTTAAAGAAGAAATTCAAGACTATCAGCAGCCAGAATATTGCCCAGGACCTTTAACATTTCCACCTATTAAAGAGGAATTACCAGTGAGTAAATTTTAATTCAGTTTTTTTTCTAAACAATGTCTCATTACCCATTTGGCCTAGGGTTAAAAATATAAATTGTAATTGTTTTTTTTTTAAATATATATAAATTAAAAATAATAAATTTGAAATGAAATTAAGAAAAATTTTTTTTTTTAGATAATCTTTGCTGTATGCTATGAGCTCAACGTAATGCGAAATATTATTGTTTTAAGTTATATAAGAGGTTCTACTCGCACATAACTGGACTGAAAGTTTACTCGTTCGAAATCAGTGTCGGAGCAAACATTGACTGTGGTCATGGTGAGGAATGGAAGACCGGCTTCAGCGCTGTAACATTATGGCGTGTATCTGCTCTATAACACATTCAGGAACGTGAGGGACAGCTGTTAGCTAATTGTTTTTACTAATCCATTTCTTTGAAAAAGGGTAAATCAAACTCAACATTTTCTTCTGATAGTCAAGTCAAACATTATTGAGCAGTAAACGATTTTTTTATGCTAAACAAACATAACAGGTGACTTTTTTTTATAGCTTTGGATATCTCAATCAGGCGTATGTCGTTATATTTCTCTTGATTACTTGATTAACAATAATAATAATAATATTTAGCACCGCGTCTTACTACCCGTTCGGGATGTACGCTTTAAGTACTCATTACACTAATGGATTAGGAATTGAGAAGGTTTAATTAGAGGGAGTGAACCCGCATTTGCGTGGAGGGAGAGTGGAAAACCATTTAGGAAAAACCACCTACAGTTCACCCGACCGAGATTCTAACCTCGATCTCCCTGTCCTCAGCAGTCGAGCTCAACACGACAAGCGCGTTAGCCAACTACGCCACCGAGGCGGGTCACTTGATTAACATCGTGAAAACAAAAAAAAGGACAAAATTCAAAGTGATTTGGAAATGATCAAAAGTGCATCGACCAATATTGCTCTAATGGTTTACATCTCGGAGGTATTTATAATGTATTAGCATCTCATCTTACTTTCTGTTTATGTTATACGCCTATGCGCTAATTACACTGATGGTTTTAGGTACGAGGAAGGTTGTATTTAGAGAACATTGCGCTGTATTGGCACGGAGGGAAAGTGGAAAACCAATTCGAAAACATCACCATCGATACACCCGGCCAAGATACGGATCTCAATCTCCCCATCATCGTCAGTCTTTTCTAATGCGAGAATGACGCCTTAGATCACGCGGCCACTGAAGCTGGTTCATTTTTTTTGGTTAATTATCGTTGTTCTCTATAGATTAAACATATTTCGTATTATATCCCATGTTTTGGAATTTCTTTCTTTGTTTTAAACCAGCTAAATATAAACTAATGTTACTAAACATGTTAATTGTTAAAACTATCCTTTGAAACATGTTCAATATAATTATTACTGTTCTAAACATATTGATTATAAATCAGAATGTTCTGTCACATGTTCCTTTTTAATCCCTGTTCTCTTAAACATGTTTCTATGTTCAGTATAAATCTATCTGTTTTTAAACTTCTATTGTTTCCCACTAGTCAGAAATTGATCTCCCGATAAAATCAGAGGAATGTTTTAAAGAAGAAATTCAAGATTATAAGCAGCCAGAATATTGCCCAGGACCTTTAACATTTCCACCTATTAAAGAGGAATTACCAGTGAGTAGATTTTAATTTAATTTTTTTTATAAACAATGGTCACTATCCATTTGACCTAGGGTTAAAAATATAAATTGTAATGGTTTTGAAAATATATATATATATATAATAAATTTGATATGAAATTAAGAAACCTTTTTTTTTAGATAATCTTTGCTGTATGCTATGAGTTCAACGTAATGAGAAATATTATTGTTTTAAGTTAAATAAGAGGTTCTACTCGCACATAACTCGACTGAAAACTTACTCGTTCGAAATCAGTGTCGGAGCAAACATTGACTGTGGTCATGGTAAGGAATGGAAGACCGGCTTCAGCGCTGTAACATGATGGCGTGTATCTGCTCTATAACACATTCAGGAACGTGAGGGACAGCTGTTAGCTAATTGTTTTTACTAATCCATTTCTTTGAAAAGGGTAAATCAAACTCAACATTTTTTCTGCTAAGTCAAGTTAAACATTATTGAGCAGTAAACGATTTTTTTTTGATAAACGAACATAACAGGTGACTTTTTTTTTTTAGCTTTGGATATCTCAAACAGGCGTATGTCGTTATATTTCTCTTGATTACCTGATTAACAATAATAATAATAATAATAATAATAATAATAATAATAATAATAATAACAACAACAATAAGTAGCACCGCGTCTTACTACCATTTCGTGTTATATGCTTTAAGTACTAATTACTCTAATGGATTAGGAATTGAGAAGGTTTAATTAGAGCTAGTGAACCCGCATTTGCGTGGAGGGAGAGTGGAAAACCATTTAGGAAAACCACCCCCAGCTCACCCGACCGAGATTCGAGCCTCGATCTCCCCGTCCTCAGCAGTCGAGCTCAACACGACAAGCGCGTTAGCCAACTACGCCACCGAGGCGGGTTACTTGATTAACATCGTGAAAACAAAAAAAGGCCAAAATTCAAAGTGATTTGGAAATGATCAAAAGTGCATCGACCAATATTGCTCTAATGGTTTACATCTCGGAGGTATTTATAATGTTCTGGCGATGCTTGATGCTTTAAGCGAAAAGTTCTCGGTCTGCCAATATCACGACATGGCTCCATCTCATGAACCAATACGTGATCTGTAGCTTTCAGACTAATCACAGAAAAGAAATGATAATTTGTACAACCCAATCCTTTGGACCCTATCAACGTTTTAAACACTATACATTAGGAAAACAATGGCTCCAAGCATTTCCATAAATTATTATATTAATTCAAGTTTAGAAAAATATTATTGCTATTTGTTGAAAATGTCATATTTAGTCTTAATAAAAGAATGTTTAGTTTTAAGCTAAGTCTTGATTGAATATTAAAATAAATCATGGTTTTTCTATCGTTTAAATAAATGCTTTTAAAATTTTAGTCAAGTAATCATACTAAGTGGTTCAGAAAAAAATGTGCCTAACTCACAGGGACGGTAGGGGGTGCAAACCTTTCCTTCACCCCCAAATTGTGAGTGAAAGTCACAAGGACAGGGAGGCAAAAAGCGCCTATAGTATCAGAAAAACTCTGCAGGGTAGTGGTATAAACATCCAGTGACGTTCATAGGGAATGGAACGAGCTACAGGCAGACGGAAAGCATGAAACATGGCTACGTAGTAATTTGATTATTAATAGCAAAGAACACGTTTTACAAACGCTGTTCGAAATGGCATCCAGCAAAGTCAACACACAAATTGCAATGACGAACCATGACCCGTTCAAAAAATGTTTGATACGGTTCGCACAAAATCACATGCGATCAAATCTTCCTCACTGAGCACAGGCGTTTCATATGCAAGGATTTCAAATGTCCCTATAAAAAAAATAAAATGTCTACCTGAGTGAGGTCTGTTGATCGAACCAGCCAATAAATTGTCCCACCTCTGCCAATCCACTGGCTGGAAAATTTGCGTCAAGATGCAACCGTACGGCCTCTTGTAAATGTGGCAGAGCCCCCTCATGCTGAAACCACATTATTTGGCGAATGGCCAGTGGAACATCTTCCAACAACCCCATTATTACCTCTTGCAAGAACGTGGGGGTAGTGCACTCCGTATTAGCGGCCGGGTAGCAAATACGGCCCCACCAACTGATCTTGCACGATACCGGCCCAAATGTTTGCACTGAACCGCACTTGGTTTCCCGTGGGTGTGCGGGGGTGGTGATTATCGTGCGCCCAGACGAGGGGTCGTTCCTTGTGTTGAAGACGCCATCTTTGGTGAAAAGGGCCTCATCTCTTTAAGAGCATGGTTGTTGCAAACTCCGGCAGCACATCAATTTATTGGAGGAACCATTGTTATTCGTCGCACATAATCACGTTCACTGATAACGTGGACTTTTTTTATGTGATAAGGGCTGCATTACATCTTTGTGCAGCACTCGCCAGATGGTTTATCGGCCGACAGCCCGTGAACTAATCGATGGTTCCCGGCGCACATAGCAAAGCACCTCCTCTCTCTTTACCTCTATCGTCTTACTCCAGCATTCTTGCTGTTGACTAACACTTAGCCTGTCTCCCGAAATCTTACATGAAGTCGCACGGCAGGGCTGATGATGGACTGGAAATCACAGCTGGTAGGTACAGCACCTCGGCTGCCCTGGTGCGGGCTTCGCCGTACGCAAGCTGCACGCCATTCAGCTCCGTTCACGTAAACCCTGCCATGATTTCCTAACCAGCTTCAGGCACAGACTGACTGGCCAACAGCCAAGGCCACCTCCCCGCGCGAGCTGATTACATCTTTGAAAGACGCTTGTTGCCTACCTGCCCCTGTTACTTCACTCGCCCTTTTGAGGGAGAAGGAAAGGTTTGTGATCCCGGGTTCCTTAATATCAACCTCTTCTCTTTGCAACCCATTACCGCCTTTATTCTGGACCACGTTGTATTAAGAAACAAAATACGCTCATTTTATAATTTATTTTGGGTTGTTAAACACTTTATAATTTATCCATAGCCTCAGAAACCAAAATAGTTATAGGCTATGTATGTACTTTGAACACAAACTAAACCAATTAGCTACTATAGTGTAATTGTTCTGGTCAAACATAATTTCAACTCTTTTTATTCCTATTTTTTTCTAATTCAAATAACCCTCTAATTTTAATAATCATAAACTATTGTATACGACCTAATAATCCATACTATTTTTTTTAAAAGCTTATTGTATTTTTTTTTTTTCAGAAACCCCAAGAAAACCTAACATTGTCAAGTCCATTAGAACAATATAGCAACACTCGGACAACATGCAAGGGAGTGACTTGCAGTTTAGTTAAAACTGAAATAAAAATAAACAAATGCTCTAAATATACTGAGGATTCAGGTAAAATATGGACACATAAAATAAATTTTTGTGATAATTGTTGTAAATTAGAAGGCAGGTCTAAATGGCCTATGAAAGAAGATACATTTATCAAACTAGGCAGGACTCTTGCCAAGTGGCCATGTAAAGAAGTAGGGTGCGATAAATGGGCTAAGAAAGGAGGTAGATGTATAAAACATGGAGGGAGGGAATACAAGAGACCATGTAAAGAAGAAGGGTGCTCTAAACTGGCTAAGAAGGGTGGTAAATGTATGAATCATGGCGGGACCCAGCCTATAAGACCATGTAAAGTAGAAGGATGCCTTAAATGGCCTATGAGAGGAGGTAAATGTGTTAAACATGGAGGTATCCAGGTCAGGAGACCATGTAAAGAAGAAGGTTGCTCAAATTGGGCTCAAATTGGAGGTAAATGTATCAAACATGGAGGGAGGCAAATCCAAGAGACCATGTAATGAAGTAGGGTGCTCTAAACAGGCTAAGAAGGGAGGTAAATGTATGAAACATGGAGGGACCCAAACTATAAGATCATGTAAAGTAGAAGGATGCCTTAAATGGCCTATGAAAGGAGGTAAATGTGTTAAACATGGAGGGGACCAGATCTGGAGATCATGTAAAGAAAAAGGTTGCTCAAATTGGGCTCATATTGGAGGTAAATGTATCAAACATGGAGGGACCCAGGTCTGGAGACACTGTAAAGAAGAAGGGTGCTCTAAACAGGCTAAGAAGGGTGGTAAATGTATGAAACATGGTGGGATCCAGGACAAGAGACCATGTAACGAAGAAGGTTGCTCAAATGTGGCTCAAATTGGAGGTAAATGTATCAAACATGGAGGGACCAAGGTCAGGAGACACTGTAAAGAAGAAGGGTGCTCTAAACAGGCAAAGAACGGAGGTATATGTATGAAACATGGAGGGACCCAGGTCAAGAGATCATGTAAAGAAGAAGGTTGCTCAAATTGGGCTCAAATTGGAGGTAAATGTATGAAACATGGAGGGACCCAGGTCAAGAGATCATGTAAAGAAGAAGGTTGCTCAAATTGGGCTCAAATTGGAGGTAAATGTATGAAACATGGAGGGACCCAGGTCAAGAGATCATGCAAAGAAGAAGGTTGTTCAAAGTGGGCTCAAATTGGAGGTAAATGTATCAAACATGGAGGGACCAAGGTCAGGAGACACTGTAGAGAAGAAGATTGCTCTAAACAGGCTCAGAAGAGAGATTAATGTATCAAACATTGGGCCTCAGTAAATGTTTGAATATAATGGTACTCTGGTTGAGGATTAAATATATATTTGTCAAAATAAAGTCATAATCTTTAAGTTTGATTTGTAAACAAAGTATTACAACTACAAAAAAAACTAGAATTAAAAAAGACACCACAAAACAAATCACATCTATAGCCTTAGAGAATATATGGGTCTTGCTCGTGAAACTAAAATAGAAAAAATCAAAAAAATAACTTATATTATTTCAATGTTAGAAAAAAAAAAGTGATCGATGCTGCGGTGAAATGTATCACTCATCAAAGCCGATTTCTGATGGAGAATTTTTCAATAAATATATCCTCATCACTACGGAAATTATGTGCCCAGAAACAAATGCACTTGCTTACTAGAATTAGTTCATTGCGCAATTCTGTTTCTTTGCAGATTTAAGATTTGTCAGACAGCGTACAAGACCAGTTACGCGAGAAATCAAAAAATATTTGTATCATTTTCGGTTGCTATTGATGGAGTACTGAGGTATGCGATGTTACGCGGATAGTGGATTAAGAGTTGTGGTTTGAGTGAGAACCAGTATATAACTGGGGAATAATTATATTAGGCGCCCTTGAAGAACACAACAACAGAAAGTTGTTTTTGTTTCTTAACGTGAAATTAAGCCTTAATAGCTTGGGTGTCGACTGGACAAAATTATACAGTGTAGCAACAGTTGGCAACGGTCAAGATAGAAAAATGGGTTCATTGAGAGATTAAAATCAGAACTCGTCTCTTTGCCAGATTTCTACTTGCCATTTAGAAGTGTTCTTTGCATTATTAATCAAAACAATTCACTCACATATCTAATGGATGTAGTACCATAGTTAAAAGTGTTAAATGGATCAGATGACAAGGATGAATAATAATAATAATAATAGCACCGCGTCTTACTACCCGTTCGGGTTATACGCTTTTAAGTACTAATTACGCTAATGGATTAGGAATTGGGAAAGTTGAATTAGAGGAAGTNTAATGGATTAGGAATTGGGAAAGTTGAATTAGAGGAAGTGAACCCGCATTTGCGTGGAGGTAGAGTGGAAAACCATTTAGGAAAAAAACCACCCTCCATTTCACCCGACCGAGATTCGAACCTCGATCTCCCCGTGCTCACCAGTTGAGCTCAACACGACTAGCGCGTTAGCCAACTACGCCACCGAAGCGGGTATGAATAATATAAAATGTATTTATGATCTACTTAATGAACTCCATTCTCACTATGGTGGTCTTGTATACCATATTGAAATGAAATTGCTCGGTGGAGGGGCAGTACCGGCACTCCGCGCGATTTTTCATTTCGCCAGATATAACACATGCGTCCTTGAATTTAAAGAGCAAAGCTGTGCCAGAACTTAAGGACAAACATTGGATCATAAAGCTCATAATGCTTGTTTATATATCAGCGCATATGGACGTTTTAAATACGAAATTAGAAGCAAGAGATCAAGTTGTTATAAAAAATTGATGATTCGATTGAATGATTCTTCTTTTATATCAAAACTTCATCTTTGAGAAAGTGATCTGGTGGCGAACAATATGGCACACATTCCTATTTTGAAATCAATGTCTAAAATTATCAATAAATGAAGCTAAATACCTTCCTCAAATTATTGTGTTAAGTTATGAATTTCAAGCTAATTTTTTTGGCTTTTGTAACTTTAAACCAGATTTCCAATTATTTACTATGCCTTTCACAATATCAGTTTAAAATGCCAAGAAAGATATTAAAATGAAATTAATATAACTCTAGTGTGATTTTAATTAAAAACCTATATAAAACATTTGATGGAAAACCAAAATACTTGACATATTCTGGAAACAACTATCCGAAATAAGGGGTCATTGTTCTGTAGTGCTAACAATGTTTGGGATTACTTATGTTTGTGAGCAACAATTTTCTTCAATTAAATTATCAAAAAATAAGCTTAGTAATGAATTAAAAGATGAGCTATTGAAGTCAAAATTAATATCGTCGATGAAATTGGTACCGGTCATAGACTATTTGGTTAAGAAGAAATGCCAAATAGCTGCAGCACAAGAATAGCCAAGTATGATATTTATAGAGGATGAGTGACACTTAATTTTAATGTGTACATAATTTTAAATAACAAAAACTATAGACTTATTTCAGACAGTGCTATGATGGTCACTTAAGATACTGTTGGTGGCGTATTCTGAGAAAAATTAATAGGTATGCTGTACTCTAAAAGTTGCAACGGAGATTTGGTGGCCGTGGACCCTCAACCACCGTTGTCAAAGAACGTCAAAGGATTATTTCAAGGGATATATTTGAAGAGGTGTCCATATAGAACAGTGGATCTCGAACATTTTATTATTTCCCTTTAACAATATGCTATCTTAGGTAATTTTGAGCTTCCCTCCCCCCACACCCATATGCTTTCTTCTTTTATCTATCCATAATGATGATTACCATCCACTCAAAATGTAATAAAAGTAACTCCATAGTGTCAGCCCGCATTCAGGCTATACCTACCGAGTGTCTACCAAACTGTTTGGTGAATTCGTGCCAACTCTTGCGGATAGAGGGTGTCATGTGGTCAGCACAACGATGACTCCAGTCATTAAACTCGGCTTTCTATACCGGAGCCACTACTACTTTATTCGAGTAGCTCCTTATTTATCCACCCTAGGCTGAATCTAACCCGTTCGAGACCCACTGCTTCCCAGATAATCTGGACGGGCCGGGAATCAAACCCGGGACCTGTGGGTCCTTAGCCAGAGCCTATGACCACTAGACCACATAGGTGGTCCTCAAATTGTAATGATATCTACATGGTTAGACATTTAAGTAAATATTAATGCCGGGGCTAAGAGTGGTATGGGCACATTTCTGAATGCATGAGAGACAGATCTTATTCAATTAGCCTAGTGTAGTCAGAAGCACACAGCAATACTCAAAGCAAACAATCATAATAAGAGTAAAATGAAATGATAAGTCGATCAAGCGTCCATCAGATCTTGGTGAGAGGGAATCAGGTGGATTGTCCAACTCACGTTGCAATTAAAACTATTTCTTAAAGCCTAACTTATCTCACACAATGCTGCTTGGAAACAAACGAGTCTCCCAACTTGAGAATTTATGCTTCAGAAGCTATTTAGATGCGTAAACTCTGACTAACATAGGGGAGATTATCTTGGACTATTAATACTCTATCGCTACATCATTTCTTTATTGCTAAGATATTTACACATATCTTTTGCTGTAAGCAGGGTGCACCCAAGGGGGAGAAGGGCAAACAGGGCATTTGATGCCCCCCCCCTCTTTCCCCAACACCACAAATATTAACAGAAATTTAAATAATATTAGGTATAGATAAAATATTTTGCATTAAATATGTGTCGAATGTATATGCTAAATTTTAAAACCAGTCTTCAGATTTAAGACTAATATTCAAAAGGTTT
>CABFVX010005357.1:0-38748 GCA_902151425.1 Timema shepardi
TTTAACAACCGGAGGACCACTGAATTAAACAACTCAGACTTTACTATTATTTAATGTATCACATGAACAAAAAGAGGACCCTGTTCTGTCGCTTCATTTTAGACAACAATAAACAAAACCTACAGGCCCATGGCAATATAATAACAACAAAACAAATGAGCATAGAAAAATGCAAAGACACACAATACACAACACAAAGAGTATTTTAATTTAAGCATAACAAGGAACGAATCATGTTCACCTTCCCTTAGCACTAGCCCCAACTACAACTATAAGAAGGTCTAGAGCTAGATTATATTGTCAAGTAATAATTAAAACAGGTTTACCACTAACTTACACGCAAACATTAACTAGAGTGCTCAAAACAAATATTAATGTAAAATAACGCTGCGGGAGAAGCGTGTTTAAACAACAACACGACAACGCCAACAAAAACACAATTATATGTGACCTCATTGACAGAGCCAACCTGTTAATGTAACACTGCATGCAGTTTGTTTAGTGAAACCCGCGGCGTGAGAAGCTGTTAAAAGCTATCTTGTATATCTCTCCCCTGGTGTTAGTTGTGGATTAAATGGACGCGATACAAGTTTTACAACTTGACCGAGTGGAGTTGTCTGGCAGTGGGAGAACAAAATTGGGGGGAGGGGGGGTTAATACTAATATCAATACTAATACAGTTTGTGTTTGACCCCCTATTAAGTTATATAATTCAATTCATATAGATAAATTATACGTTTTTATACTCGTACCTTTCGTTTCCTGGGAATTTAGGTTTTAATGATATACCAAAATATGTGGATTTTTTTACCCTCACAGTGTAAAATTTGAACTTTTAAACTATGTTTACAAGCCTATATGAATAGGGCCATAGAAGATAGTTTTGTGTTAGTTCCAGTAAATACCAAACTCATGTAATATTTAACCTAAGTAAAACATCTGATTGACAATATCTTGGCTACCTAAGGAACCTCCTTGAGGCATGAGACGGAACAAGATGCGGTAGTTTTAACATTACCGTAGAATCTCAATGTTTCGAGTCAAGAGAGAGGCTTCGTGTATATTGAGGCAGGCATTCATCTGGCACACATGCTTTTACATAACACCGATATAAGTCATAATTATGTCTTAAGGACGTTGCTTAACTATGACATCACGGCAATTCAGAATAGAACTGTCCATGCTAATGCATTTACGTTTCATTTGGCGAGTTTTAGAGATTTAAAATATAAACCAAAACCATATTTTTTTAAATTATTCTAAGATTAATCATATATTACCAATTTATTTTTTTAAATCTTGGAGTAGTTATTTTTGCAAACAAAAAAAAAATGTTTTCAGCTTGAGATAATGTTCTCTTCATGAAGATGGACAGTAGAAATATTCTTGCCAGGATGTACGAGTTATAAAAAAAGGTCCATAGAAGCATATGTCTATTTAGAATAGGAAACACAATAATGGTAGTTTGGACTTTGAAACGTAAGTCAATGCTGTCCAGATGAAAATGGATGGTAGATTGAGAGTGTGTACACTCTCTTTAGCAAAAGAGAGAAAGTGTTATCAGATAATCTAGAGGCCTGACAGTGAGAACTGATCATTTTATTCCCTTTTGTTGTGTGTGCAGTAGCGTCTGGTTAAGATGCAATCCGTTCTGTAAAATATCTTCGAAATCACCAGGTAGAGAACTTCGTTAAAAGTAAATGATGTGGAAAACATGACATTACTTTTTAGACAACGTTTTAAATGTGAAGATTCCAACAAAATGGGAATTCAAGGATGTGTATAAAGTTATAAAAAGTGTGAGTTTACGCTTCAAAAAATAAAAAAGTAAGTACAGTTTATATCACAGGTGTAAAATACGATACAATCGTAAAAACTTTCTCAATGTGTATTAAGGCTTGGGATTATTTTTCAGAAATAGGTTATTTATAAACTACCCTAAAATGATTTATGCATGTAAAAATTAAAATATATTATCATTTATCATTACAAAATTATTATGAAATACCCATTTTGAACTCAATATAATGGGCCATTTTCAAAATGTTTCAAATTTTATAAAAATAATCAAAAGTAAACTACCGCTAAATTTATTTATTTTAGAAAAACCAATAAATATGGTTTATTATCATATAAAATAACCTCCAAATAGCAATTTTTAAAAAGTCGTGTTATTAAAAAAATTAATTACTTATCAATAAACCCCTATTAGATGATTTTAAAAGAAAAAATAATTTATTATTTCCGTTTAAAGGCCTATAAATAATAGTAATAACATTAACTCCCATTGTTGTTTTATTTCGATTGATGAGTTCCAGTTTTGGTCAATTCCGTATTTCTTACATTATTAATTCAAATTATGTTGCTGTTAATGAAGTATTAACCTTGGAAATACTTTAAAACATACATAAATGTGACATACAATTTATGTAGAGATTTTTCGATTATATAGACCCACTTAAATAGAGCAAGTTTCAAAAGCAAATTATTGGATTTTTTCTCAAGAATTTTTCTGTTACAGTAAATAAAGGTTTTGTTGAATATATTTTAGAATACGGAGCACTCCTATTTTCTCGTGAAATTGGGACGCTAATAAATATGATCTTGAAGTGTTTTATAAGCTGAGCATAGCCATTCATTTATTTTTAATACATTCAAGGGCTACCAGAATAATCCGTACGCTAAGGTAGGGAGGCTTATTTCATGTTTATATACATTCGGTATTTTGAAATCAACTCAAGAAACTAATTACAGTCTTACCATTCTAGAAAACATTTTAAACAAGTTTAAAGTAAGGAATATTATTTGATTTATAATTTAAGACTTAGATATATTGCTCAAAAATATATAGAAAGAGTTGAATGATAAATTTTGTTAAGTTAGTCGATGTGAAAAAATAAAATTGCAGATCAAAATGTATAATTAGGTTAATTTAAAATATTAACATATTGTCAAATAGTGAATATTGCACATTTAATCAATAATTCATCACCAATTTAGCAGTCTATCAGCTGATTATAAGTCTAAAATACATTAAACACGTTAAAATGTATTAAGCCTTTCAAATATAAAGTTTAAGTTCATGTAAGTTCAAAATTCAAATTATAAATTTTTTTTGTGTAAAATGTTAACATTTGCAAAAAAATTATGATTAATTGATTGAGTATTAAAATACGACTTTAAGATGTGAATATTTAATGAAACAATGTTTAAAGTAAGTAATTGAGTTTACAAGTATAAACGTTGACAAGTACAAAATTTTAATTTATAGTTTAACCAATTTGAAACGGACATAATTGATGTGGATAATTTTGTAATATTCTAAGTCTTATCTGATAATTCTTGTTCCGTTACTCCTGTGTGTCGAAACATGTCGTATTGAGTATTCCAGATTCTTTTAACGCTGTAAATGCAAAAATGGAGTAACAGGACAGTAAATATCAGGTAATATTTAGAATATTACAAAATTATATCCATTTCAAATTGGTTAACTTGGAAATTATAATTTTGTACTTGTAAAATTTTATACTTGTAAACTCTATTACTTATATATACTTTAAAAATTGTTTCATTAAATATTCATATCTTAAATTTGTTGTATAATAATACTCAATCAATTAGTCATAATATTTTGTTGATATTAACATTTTAACCCAAAAATTCTATAATTTGAACTCTGAACTTATATGAACTTAAACCTTATATTTTCTAACCTATTTTGTTATTTGAAAGGTTTAAAACATTTTTAACGTGTTTCATGTATTTTAGACTTATCATCACCTGATAGACTGCTAAATTGGTGATGAATTATTTATTAAATGTGTAATGTTCACTATTTGACAATATGTTATTACCTTAAATTACCTAATCATACATTTTGATATGAAATTTTATTTTTTTACATCAACTAACTTAACCAAATTTATCAATCAACTCCTTGTATATATTTTTGAGCAATATATCTAAGTCTTAAATTATAATTACAATTATATTAATCCACGGAGAATATGAGATTATTTTAGAAATGTTAAAATGTATTATCATATCCTAAAGAGAATATTTATTAAAAACACACAATATTAATCGTGACAAAAATTAATTGTATTTAAAAATGTATTCTTTAATATTTCGTGAATTTGAACTCAACAACTATGAGTCTGATTACATGCTTGATTTTCTCTAATGACCAAATTTAGTGATTCTTATTAATAAATAAACACCTGTAATATACAATTTAAAATAAGTGGAAAAGAATCTTAGAAAGTTAAATTTGGAGTGTTTTGTTAAATTTCTTTAGAAAGTTTGATATATTAGTAAAATGAATTAACTCATTTTTACGAAATTCTTTTATTAAAAAGATTTTTGAAGAAGGTATTATATAACTGTTTTAGAATTTATTTTAAAAGCATTTACAACCTGTTAACTCAGATTTAGATATTAAAAATCGTTACGAAGGAACCAATTTAATACCCATATTAGTGTATTCATGTGTCATAGCTCATAAGGTCATTTAAAGATCTCCTATTATATCTCAATATTTTTATAGCAACGAGTCTTACTACCTATCCGGAATATCCTCATATTCATACTGACGGGCTAGGTATGAGGATGGTAGAATACAGAGGAAGTGGAATCTCACTTGGATGGAGGAAGAGCGAGACATCATTAAAGATAAAAACTACCTTCATTATGCCCGGATATGATTAGAGCCCCAATCTTCCCATCAACAGATAGCCAAGATATTCGAGGTTTATGCCTTAGCCTGAGCGACCAATGATGAAGATTACTTTTCCACTAAAACAGCCGCTTATTGTTGAAGTATTTTGGGCAATATGACCCCTTGGAGAAACAGAAGTTGACCAACACACGAGCTATTAAATAAAACATGTACTATTCTTTAGCACCATGAATAGAAAAAGGGTTTCCCGCGTATTAACCGGAAAAGGTAGTAGGACAAGGGGATAAAAAAAAGTTTTTTCTTGTGTAGAGGATTGTAACCAACAATATAATTATGGTGAATGTAAAGATAACAGCTGTTCTACAGAATTACATTCTGTTATTTCTATATTGTAACGATATGGAATTACACATTCCAATAATTTATTATTCACATCTATATTCAAAATTACGATATTTTAAATGAGAATGGGTAGTAAGATTTATTTGTGTTAAGTTGTTAAGTTGCAAGGTATGGCGACATCCTTCTAAGTCTCTGTTTAAAAAGACAACGCAGTTTTGTGAACAGAAACGCACCTGGATGACCACACCTTTTTTCTTTTGGGAAGCTTCGAGAAGGAAATGTAGCCTGATATACCCCTTCAGGGTACGCATCTCTTCACTTTCCTTCCTGACGAGGAGCCGTGTAGGGGGAGTCTATGACATCTTGATCTGTGTTCTAAATTTCGCGTGTCGGGAATTATCATGCATACAAAGTAATAGTCGGGCTTTTATTAAAATCTACAACGTGTGAAATATCTAGCAAAAACTGTTCATGTACTTAACATAGAGAACTATAAAACACTAGAACTTTTAATTTATAAAATAAGACATCATCCCTTTTTAATTATTATAATACATAAAAGCAAACTTTCACCCAATTCAATCGTTATATCAAATGTCACCCTAATGGTGTCGTACAAACATTAATATATCAGGCTAGATCTTTAAACGTTACAATATACTGCATCTGGCAATATATAGGGGCTATCTATACAACATACATAATATTAATTTATAATAAAGGGAGCCATCTACTTGAAGGGATACAGCCTAGTTCCACGGTATTTATTATAGAATGAGAGCTCTGAAGCATAAATATGTCTAGAAATTATCCTTAATTATTTTATAACTACATTTTGTGAAGCTTTTTAAAACGCTTCGTTTGTTTGTTTGTTTGTTTGGAAATATGTTTCTAGAAATTTACTTTGATCTTAATAAACTTCGATATTTTTTGTGAAACGTTTGGAAAGAGTTGGTTTCACCTTTTTATCTTTGAAACCATAAACAAACCTTAAAGTAAAACGCTTTTAAATCCATATGTTGGCACCTTTCCCCTCCATTAGAACAGGGACTAACAAACTGCTCCTCTTTAAGGAGGGAGTACGGGGAAAGCGAACATTATTAATTGTTTGCAGTTTTTATATCAAAACATTCTTATGGTCAAAATAAACCAAGTATTGCTTCAGTACAAACATAGAGTTTAAATATCTTCCCATGGTGATATCAACAACTATTGAATATCTGTCAAGGGTGTCCTGGAATTTAATGACAACTTATTCTCTTCATTTCAAAAGTTTATCATCTCATGCTCATGACAGATATTCAACAACTGTTGATCTCACTATGTTAAGAAAATTAAACTCTATGTTGGTACTCAAGCACTTTTATTTATGCTGGCCAAAAAATATTTTGCTATAAAACTGCAAAAAACACTGGCCTTTTCGAGCGTCTCAGAGCTACATATCCACCTTAAGAACGCGCCTCAGCTCTCTGGTAGTCCCCAACCTCTCTCGTATTAACTTCGTGAGATGCTATTTATATATGAATGTTTATTTGGCTGATTTTCATGGGAATACCTTTATTCAAAAACTGTAAGCCTATGTTACCACAATGGCGGTGAAAGGAAATTGCACTGGTATTTACATTTTTAGTCCGTTTAGTAAATCATGTAAATATAAATTATACATCCGTAACTTTCTATATGAACTTTATAATTAATGAATCAAACCAAGAAATATTTTTAGACTGCACCTTTCAATCAATGTTGGTGGTAGAAAGTGGGCTTTCTCTAAAATTAAGGTATATGTGTTTATAAGCCTAACAGATATTTTACTTTTAGCGTCGTGAGATAAAACATGATGCTGTTCTATCTACATAACAGCTTAGATGGTTGCATTTTACAAAATGCAGGCGCTATACAAACAACAATAAGCAAATACCACAAAAAACTAATACCGGATAGTATATAGTAATAACACAAGATTACGTGCAAAGATATATCCAAGCGGTAAGGCATGAATTTAAACTAAAAACAATGAAATTAGAATGTTGCCACCGTAAGGAACTCAATTTTTCTTTTACTTTCTTTGAATGGGTATGACGTATTTTACACGGAATAACAAGAACAGATGATAAATATACACATTACAAAAAGTTTCCCAGTCAGGTAAAAAGTAAACATAGGGACAATAATAATAGAAAAATTACAATATTAGCCACTTCGGTGGCTACATGGTCTAAGGCACTACACTTATGATAAACTAGACTGCCGATGACTGGAAGATCGTAGTTCAATCCCGGTCGGATATGCTGAGGTTTTTTTTCCTAAATGGTTTACTACTATCTCTCCTCGCAAATGCTGGGACACTCTCTCCAAATTTTAATTTCATCATCTCTAACACATAAGTGTATTTAGTACCTAGGCCACAGACAAAGAAATAACAGATAACCAGCCTTACGGGAGATTTGTTGTGCCCTTCGGCTCAGGTAGAACATAAAAAATATACAGTGATAACAGCGCTTCCAAGTGAAAATTCTTTAAAACCACTCACTTTCAAAATGTTTCTCATCGGAAAGACAAACTGATAGAGTGAGAGCTAAAAGTTGCTGTCTTGTCTCTCCTAGTACAATAGATCAGGTAGAGGCAATCCCTTACCCCACCTCACCCCCTTACATTGAACAAAACTTTGCAAACAATGGGGAGGGGGGGGGGCTGAGGGGGGGAACCAAATATACAATACCGGTGCTTCTACAGTGTTTAAAAGTAAGTGACACACAGACTTGGAAATGCATCTGTAAATGAATTATTAAATATTTTGTGACCAGCTTCTGCCTCACAATTCTTTAGGATTCACTTTTTTGTTAGAATGGACTGCAGTCATTTAGATACAAGACATATATTAACTTAATTTAATTAATAACTATCAACATGGCACGTTTAGGATGTGTCCAAATATGTCTAACTAAACTCTAAATAACTTAATTAATCTGTTTGAATGTGTAACAAGAAAAAATTGTCAGGGAGAGTATCTCGACTTTGATACACCATTTTCCATTTTTAATAATATAATGACCATAATGCAACATATTAAAAAAATGTAATGCTTTAGTTGTTATTAAATGGTATATAGTGTAATCAATGCAGAATTAAGATTTAAAGGAGACGAATCAAATAGTAAGTAAATCCTCTTTTGACTGGTATACAAAATCTGCACAAAAACAGTTTTGTTTCTAAATTGAACTATCCCTTCTAAAGTGTTCAAGGGCAGATCCAGTACTTCCGTTGGGGGGACGGGGGGAGATCCTGGGCACCCTCACGGAACTAGGCGGAGGATCATTTAACAATATTACCAATTAAAATGTAAAAAGATGAAATAACTGAAATCTGGTTGTTGAGCTATTGTATGATAGTAGAACTAGTACTTCGCTTCGGTGGTCATGTGCTTTAAATTAGGTAAGCGTTTTCTTTCTTCCAAAGATATACAGTAAATGATTTTATTTGTAATTATTATTATTTATACTTAATCATTTTTTTCATGAGGAGATTGCGCACCCCCTTCTGGATCCGACCCTGAAAGGGTTATTAAATTAAATAAATATATTGGACATATATATCCCGATTTTTGTATTTAAAAAAAGGATATCTGAAAGACTTTTTTTTAACAAGAATCCTATTATAAGAAATAAAAATGGCCTCTTATACGAAATTCCTACGAATTTAAATGTATATAAATAATTTTTTGGTTGAATTGTAACACTGCCGTAAATATATTATGAATATGTATACTAAAATTATTTATAATACTATTTTGTGAGATTAAGAAAGGCAAGAAAGTTTATAAGACGGCCACTCATTCTGCTTTAACGACCGCCACTACAATTCATAAGTTAAGATACTATTTTAAGAAATCTTGATATAATTTATAAATAATTTTTCAGATACAAAAATTTATAAATACTTAAAGTTACCGTCTTTTAAACAATACAGTCATCTTACTGGGTAACTTATTGAAATAACACATAAAGTTACTACTCTGCCACGTCATGGTTAGATTGAATTTGTTTTAAAAAAATCTTTAAATGTTATATGCCATGAACATAGCTTTGTTATAACACAATGGCAGTATTTAAATAAATATTAACTTTTTTTGGGCTGTTAACATTGAAAAAACGTAACTATTTTTTATCTTTAGATCGGAATTGACACTTTAAATCAAACGTGGCATTTAGCTTCACTTTTGAATGTATTAAAATAGTTTTAGTAAATGTTGCAACTGTCTTATAATGAATGTCCTTCATACAGTTTATTTTAGATGTATCTAGATATTTAGACACTAGAAAGTAGACTTAAGCCTGTTCCTATATACGACCCAACCATTATTATGGAGAACAGAGGTTATAAGTTTGCGCATAAAAAATGTATTCATTATATTGTTTTATCAGTCATAGGTTTATCTTGACTGGATATAAACCTTTGAAATTTAAAATAGTATATGTTTTGTTCACAAAGGCTTATTTGAAATGTGTATATTATATGATTGTATTCCTATTTTATATAAGTGATATAACTTATTATATCCTGGTGCATTGCGCTGGGGGAGAGGGTGTTGGGGGTGTCACCCCTCCAATGTTGGTTTAAAGCCTGGAAGCTGTGAGTTTTGTGAGATTTGAGGTCTTGAGTAGGGAAATTCTAGGATTACTCTCTACCCCATTAATTTATATTTTTTAAGCCCTTAACCACCGACTTTTACAGACAAATTTAAAATTTCCCAACTGTTGATACTCTACAAAAAATCCCAACTTCAAAAATCATCAAACATTGAAAGGAGATTCCTTATGTAGTAGATTTTAGAAATATTAGTTAATCAAGTAGTCTAGTAGCATCGTTGTCAGTAGGCAGGGACAACAGCCGGTGAGTGTATACCAAATGCGGTATGGAAACGAATCATAAGGGAACATGAGCTGCCCAGTAGCAACATTTCACTCAGCAAGCACTGTTTTGTTTATGGTTTAGGGTTTTTAGTTGTGACTTTCATGGCTGCTAGACTGTCACAGTTTTATGACTCAAATTATCATGTTGTACAGACAATGGCTTAATTAAGACTTTATTAAATTTTTTAAGGCAAAAATGCAGGTAATGTTACGCAACATTTTATTGTTTTCTTATTGAGAACTCTGACTAAGATGAAATGAGGACATTGAGGTTAGGGTTAGTGTTTGACTTCTGAAATACACACTAATTTTTCTAGCAAGTATCCATACTAGTTTGAATAGATCTGAGCTAACTTAATTCAATGTGTTTATTAAAATAGGCTTTCATGAAAGCAATTTAGGCTCAAAGCAACAATGAAGAAAGAGGGGTAGCTTAGAGCTACATTGTTACAGCTCTCATAATTTTTCATTTGATTAAGTAGGCTACACTAAAGAAAACATAGTTTTTTTTATTACCCCTATACATTTTTTAATTTGGGGTGCATTTTTAAATTTGTTACTTGGTGTTCGATTTGCATGAAATTCCGTATAACCATGTTTAGAATGCTGGTTTCGAATTTGTCATCAGTTATTGCATAAAATGTCAGGGGAAGCCCCTTCACCCTCACGCACTAAATTACAATATGTTTTGAATAGTTTATTGGCGTACCAGTATTAACATTTTAGGGCAACTTCCGTGATGCTATGAAGCAGGACATTGGTCGACAGGCATCAAAATACTGTAGGAATATCGATAAATTCAATTTTTTATGGTTTTATTTTACAGCTGAAATAAAAAATAAATAAACATGGCCAAATTGCAATTTTTTTGATAAAGTGACGAACGAGTTCTACATTTCCTGGAGCTTACTATTTAAATATTGCTTCCAAGTGTGTTATAAATACCATAAGTGGTTTCCAAACTGGGGGTCGTGGCGTGTTTTTAGTGGTTCACAATATTGAGTATTTAGCTATATATTTACTTTTTCAAGGATTTTAAAGATTATAGGAAGATGTGAGATTCTAATAGAAAGGTAAGTGGTTAAAATGGTAAAATCTACCAAGTGTCTGCTTAGGTTCATTCTGGCTAATCCGTTCTGATAGCTTCTTGCTTACTTGGTTTATTGTGGCAGCCTTTTAATGCTGCTATATTAGATTATATAAAATGGTAATATATTAATTTGAAGTAAGAGATTATGTGCCTTATTTATTTACACCTACCGTAGGATAAAGTTACATGGTCCACAGATATAGCAACTAAAATAATCAGAAAAGTACATTTTATTTTTATTTTAGAGTAAAACTAAAACAGACAAACAGTCGTCAGTAAGTTACCTACAAATTTTCTACTTTTAAGGAAAAAATAGATTTTTAAATTATGACTTAAATCATTATTGAGATTTATGTTAACTATATGTACTGACTATCCAACTTTGTAGACCTGATAGTTTTAAGTTTTAGGTAATGTTTCCAATTTGATCCCTTGATTTTTTTTCGAACCAAAACTTTATAATTTCCCAACCAACAAACAATGATTGTGAGTGTCAAAACAAATAACACTTGTAGCTTTAGCAATCCAAGATTAACAAATAAATTTAAAAATATAGTTGCCTAAAACTTCAATTCAAGGCTTGATTATCACCCCAAATTTAAAAAAAATATTCTGGGAGCCTCCTCACACATGCCCCCTTTCCCGCCGTTCTCAACGTTGCCCTTGTACTCTCCTTTGCCATTTGGAAATTTTTCTAATTTCAGAATACTTTGAATATCCACTAGTCCAGGCGTTAAACACGAACGTAACCGGAAAGAATAATTTCCAATAGTGAATAAATTAAGTGGGCCATTTGCTAACTTTGGAACCTGTATCTCATTTTGCTCTCTCTTATTTTTTGCAATGTACTATTTTTTATTTGTAGGATCTAGTCGCATAGCTGGCTATCATGAATTTAGTTTTTTTACTTACATCCTCCCAACATATTACTCATATTATTATAAGTAAATCTAGCCAAGTCAAGGTTGAGTAATGTAAGTTTTTGTTGGATTCAGTTTGGCTAAGTTAGCTAAAGTTTTGTATTTTTAATTGGTTGTAAGATCATCAAAGCTAGTTAATTTTAATAGTTTGTTTCGATAGGATTCTCTCATATTATTTAAACTTGGTTTAATCTAGATTTAGAATTTAAGACTTAGATATATTGCTCAAAAATATATAGAAAGAATTGATTGATGCAATTTGTTAAGTTAATTGATGTAATAAAATAAAATTGCAGATCAAAATGTAAAATTAGGTTAACTTATGGTAATAAAATATTGTCAAATAATGAAAACTTTACACATGTAATAAACAATTCATCATTAATTTATAAGTATATAAGGTATATATGAAAACACGTTAAAATGTTTTAAACTTACATATAACAAAATAGGTTAGACAAAACAAAGTTCAAGTACATGTAAATTCAGAATTCAAAATATAACAACTTTGGGTTAAAAGGTTAACATCTGCAAATAGGTTATGATTTAATGATTGAGTATTAATTATACAATGACCTTAGGATATACAATATTCAATGAAACAATGCTTACAGTATATATATATATATATATATACATATATATATATATATATATATATATATATATATATATATATATATNATTATTATTATTATTATTATTATTAGCACCGCGTCTTACTACCCGTTCGGGTTATACGCACTTACGCTAATGTGTAGTGGTAGGGTGATTGTGAGATGAAATGAAGGACCTACAGTTTAACGTTGAATCCGAACCATGGTGGAGGCCTGGCATTCCTCACATTCACAAGATAATTTTAATATAAAGGTCAACCAATTTGAAATGGATATAATTGATGTAGAGAATTTTGTAATATTCTAAGTCTTATCTGTTATTTTTTGTCCCATTACTCCTTTTGAATTTCCAGCATTGAAAAGATACTGGAATACTCAATCTGACATGTTTCGACACATAGGTATCATAACCATGCTAACTGTAAAACGAAATTAAAAAAGCATGAAGACAGAATAATATTAAAGAGTCACAATAGATGAGAATTACTGCTGTCCAATAATAAATTCATGAAAGGAATCAGAATTATTAAACAAACTTACAAAAGTCGTTGTGAAGGACAACAAGTGTTGGTACGACAGCGAGATGTTGACTGATTTAGGTGTGGTTTGAGAAATTATATTTTGATCTGCTATTTTATTTTATTACATCAATTAACTTAACAAATTGTATCAATACATTCTTTCTATATATTTTTGAACAATATATCTAAGTCTTAAATTCTAAATCATCTCCACTCCTTACTTTCAACTCGTTTAGAATATTTTCTAAAATTGTATTGGTTTAATCTGTTTAGAAGTAGTCCCCAATCCCTAAAATGCAATGTATTATATTCGGTTTAGGTTTAGCAAAGTTTTTATATAGTTGGTTTTGGTTGGTTTAAGATTAATATATAAGCTTATATTAACGTTTGGAGAACTTAAAATTTTCAAAGCTTAGGATACTAATTCTTTTTTCATATGATTGTATCAGTCATTGTATTTATATTAAAACTTTCAACCTTATCTCCACAGGATGTATAATCACCATTTGTATGTACTGGCAGTAGAGTGTACTATAAATATCAACAAAAGTAACTTTGAATGAACACATTTTTAGAAAATTATGGTTAATACAGTTTATAGAAAAATTACAAAAATAATTGTTTCTAAATATATATGTAAGGTTTTAAAACCATCAATATCTTTATTTTTGATTAAAAAATGGTTTAATAAAGATGTGCTCAAAGATTATCCCAGTTAAGGATACTCAAAGTTGGGGCACTAAATGGGAGAGCACTGAGACCCACGCACACGTTTAGAAATCCCGGATATTTAAGAAGTGGTTTGATATTTTTAAACATAGTTTTCAACAAAATCCTGGCAAACATTATGATAAGGTTTCTCCGACTGGCTGGAAAGCTTGAATTTAGAATTTAAAGTTAAACAAAGAAAGAATCTTTACGTGTAAATGAGTACTTCTAAGATTAAAGCTAATCGTTTGACACCTCTATCTAGCCTTCCTCTTTCAAATAAAGTCATATTTTGATAGTGTCACAAATTGTGAAATTATTTTACACGATTATATATAAGATCACAATTTTTTTTAACTTTATAATTAAAATTTAAACTTTTTAACTGGTCAGAACTTTTGCCTTCATTTTGGTGAAAACAATATTAAAGAATTTCTAACCACTTTTTAAATAAATTGGTATTTCTAAACGTCTGCAATTCTTCTCAGTGCTCCTTAATAAATAATTGCAGTTGACAGCCAGTCCTTTAGTTAAAAAAAAGGTCAATTGTGTTTAAAGTTTTATTTGTAATGTACAGTCAGAGTAAACTTATTTGTGTGGCAGGATTAGGATACTTACTGACTTGGGGGTGGGGAATTAGAAATGGGGGCGCGTGCTAACTGAAGATTTCTCGGTGACCGCCAGCCGACAGGAGCTCACATTTTGTATCTGCCTTCTAGTACATTCGAGTTTAAAGCGAGTAGTTTAAAAAATGCTCACTTGATTGTGGTGCAGTCACTGAGGGTCGCACCTAGCGATCCCAACGTTGAAGGAGTAAAGCCTCGAAAAGGAGTGCAACATTTTTAACCTAACGGCTGCGGCTCTGTTCTTGTCTTCTCTGTGACCTAGGCGTATAACTTGGATGGATAGTAAGACGCGGTGCTAATAACAAAACATTGTTGTCCATTAGTTCAATGGGTTAAGTGTGTAGTTTGGTTTGGTAAGAATATAACATCATACAATCTTATCTTTTTATTGTATGTACATGTGAATCCTTAGGATTGATGATTTTGGGGAGGTAGCTCCTGTATTTTGTACTAAACACATTTTTGGGAGTTGAGGGGGAGTAATAATTTCCCTCCCTCTTCCAGTCTAGTGCACCGTCAAATCTGGTAGAGAAGAAAGGATGAATTTTTCACTAAAATTATTTACATTTGACACAACTTAATTTCGAGCCGGGCTTACAAAGAAAGTCTTTTTTACATAGTTAACCACCCTTCCTCCGCGCAAATTATGGTACAGTTTATCTTAGTTTTCCCTTCCGCGTATCTGCCCTATTAGTGTAGTTGTTAGTACCGCGTCTTACTGACCGTGCAGGTTGAACTCATATGTACTAATTACGCTGATGCGTTGAATTTAGATTAACATTTTTAATTGTATTGCTTATAGTTTTTATCTTTGACGGGGGAGTGAGAGAAGGGTTGTAGACCCCTTACTTACCTATTTTGATGTGCACAAATTTATTAAAGCTGAATAAATTAATATTTTAATTCAATCATATCTAAACACTAATAGTGCCTCTTCAAAAGGTCAATAGAGGTCATAGAGGTCAAGAATGCCGAAGTTTCACGCGCATACACTCTCGTTTGTTATACCACCTTGTCACATATAATATTGTCAATTGTTTTTCAGGGTTCAGTACCCAAACCGGAACCATTATGGGAAGCTCACGTTGGTTGTCTGTCCGTCTGTCTGTCGTTCACGTCTGAACGGTCCTACGTAACATGCTAAAATTTGTTATGCAGTTAGTGCTAATGTATCTACATGAAATGGATTGGTCATATTTCTGATAAATAAAAGAAGAGAGATTACCGGGAGGGTTTTAAAATGATGTGTATATATATATATAATTATTTAATTTAATCTCTTTTTTTATAAACACATTTTCAAGTATGTCCTCTTTAACTCTCATCTCAATATATAAAAGTACTTGTTGGAAAAATCAGAAGAAAATCGGAAATATGTAAAAACATTGATAATTTACAGATAAAATATTTTAATTTGCATGCAAATAATACTTTTAAAAAATATTCAATATCACTATCATTGATTTTCATTTACTTAAATATTGAACGCTTCAATAGATTAATATTGAATCAAATTGAATATTTTAATAAATTTTGGCATATTCTCTCTTAATATGTACTCTCTTATGCGCTTGATGATACATTAGATGCAAATAAAGATACAATTTTACACTTATCACTTACTATAGAAAATGATAATAATCTAGTCAATAATATAAATTTACATGTTGCTGTCTCTTGGAAATAGAAAAGAAACTTTTTTGATCGGTTTAAAACGCTGTAATTGTTGCCATTATATTGCACTGATACAACCTGCCATATTATTAACGATCATAATGATGCCACAAGAAAATACAAGTTCTAAAATATTTACTTCCCATTGCAGTGAACGTTAAAGAAACGGTTCATCTCGCTAAGAAGTGTAGAGCGCAGCACTATCGACTTTTTTGTATGAAGTACCCATTCGGGTTATTCATGTATTTTAGAAATGGTAAGGAAAATATATTTTAGTGTAAGTGTAGCCACATTTTCATGTAGGGAGAGTGAGACATAATTAAGAGAAAAAAAATACCCTCAGTCCAGCTAATAGGAATTCCAACATTGACATCCCCATCACTAGGAGTCCAGTCTGTTGTGAGTAGGACGCCTTAGACCAAGCGATCATCGATACATGTAAGTTACCGTTTTCACTATGTATATTTGAAAACTATGTTTATATAGCTTATAACAAATTTGTATTGAGTTTATATCTTCAATTAAAAAGTTTTTGTTTGAATTCTATTTTGCCCGTTTTCAAGAACTGTTAAAATTAATTTATGTAGAAAATTAATCCAAACTTATCTACTGAAACAATATTTGTCTTTATTGGACAATTTTTTTTATATCAAAACTGTAAAATCACAGGAGTTGCGTTTACTTTCAGTCTCAAACAATATTCTGGTCTTGGACTTGCACTTTACTGCAAAATATAAAATATTTTATTTGGTAAAATTGTGAAACATATTGAAGAAAAGAGTTCAAATTTGCTTATGGCGAAAAATACTGAGTTTAGAGTTTAGTACTGTTTTTTCTCTGAGATTTAATTTAACATTGCTATAAAAGAATCGGAAATATAAAATGTGTTGGATTTACAACCGATCCGACACTGAACTGGGGATTTTTATTGCTAAGTTAGTTAAAAAAAAGTTACTTTTTGAATGTATCTGCAGACGAATATAAATAAACTGATTGGAAATAACTGTGTTTAGTTTAGATAAGAAAAAGATGCTTCGTAGTTTCTCAAAATAGTTTCTAAAATATAATTTATAAATGTATTCAAATTATTTATATATTTTGTTGTATAAGTTGAAACCAATTGTGAATTCAACTAGATATTATATTGTTACTGGGAAGATGCTATTATTAAAACTACAGGTATCATTATGTCATATATTTAATATTTTTTAATATAGTGAGGAAGATGCACTAAACTATTATGTATAAACCGGGGATTGATTCTATTCAGATTTTAGATTATCGGAATAAAATCGAAAAGAATGGTTTCATGGTTTAACCGCAAATATATATTTCTTAAAACTAAAACAAAAATAACTTCATGGTGTGAGCCCACAGGTGAATCATTTTGACAGAGTGGCCGCCACCATGAGCTATGGTAGTGCTAATATTTGTGGATGGGGGGTGTCATGTGATCATTACAATGAGTCATACAACCATTTTTATTTCTAAAACTGGAATTGTTACTTCTTTATTCAGATAACTCTTAATTTGTATTGCAAAGATGAGTTTATCTCGTTCAAGACCCACAGCTTTACAGATAGATTTCGGAAGAGCCGAGGATTAAACTCAGGAATTAAAACATCAGCACACCTGACCAGGATTCTAATCGCAATCTCTGCGTTATCAGTAGTTCGGCCTAATGCGGGAGTGACATCTTAATCACACGGCTCACAGTCAGGGTTCAGCGAGCTACTTCACAGGCTACCACAAACATTTCAGACCTGTACAAATATTTCAAAAATACTATTTTTTTATGAAAAGCTATGATTCTCGTTGTATGCCAGTCTAATGGAACTATATGACGTCTCCGCCATCTAGCATGGGCGGGTGTTATGTCACACAAAAGAGTTCGCAATAAAAAAAATATTATTATTTGTATAACTAAGCTACCACCCGCTCTGGTGGCCACATGGTTTAAGGAGCTACTCAGAGAGTATACTCGACTGCCAATGATGGGGAGATCTAGGCTAGAATCTCTGTCAGGTTTATTGTGAATTTTTCTTTTAAAAAAAGTTTTCCCCTCTCCCTCCACGTAAATGCTCATAAACTTGTGTACAGCCCAAATGGGTAGTAAGACGTGGTGCTAAAAATGTTAATCTAATTAACCATATTAAATTTTAGTTTAAGATCGACCCACTTCGTTGGCCGAATGATTCTAAGGCATAATTCTCGCAACAGACCTTATTGCCGATGACAGAGAGATCGGGATTCGAATCCCAGCCAGGTGTACTAAGGGTGCTTTTTCTTAAGTTATTTTCAGCTCTACCTCAACGAAAATTCGAGTAAATTCCTTCTAAATTCAACCTACCTCATTTCTAACACATTTGCGTAATCAGTACAAAAGTGTATAAACAAAACGGGTAGTAAGACGCGGTGCTAAAAAAAAGGTACTATGATGGGGTTCCACCAAATTTCACAATAGCTTTTCCCCAAAATACAATGGCTTGAGAGCCTCCGGCTCAAACCATCTGACCACCGAAGCGGGTTTTTCAAGCATTACCAAAAGGTTTGTAATATTTATCTCGGACCACCACTGGCGCCGAGACATTGTCCACCCCTGCAGATCGCCTCCAACCAGTCACACCGGATACTTGCCATACATTTGAATACATTCTCATCCCCCATACACCCGTAGGGCGCTTGCATGAAAATCAATGACTTCCCTCGTGGCAGAACAAGAACTCATGTGGAAAATGGAAGAAAAATTGGGGATTTTTTTCTCTCTGTAAAAGTGGACGCTTGACCACCTCTCTTTCATATGACGTTTCAAGAAGCTCTATATTGAAAAGTTTTACATGAATAAATAAAACGTCCCTTTTCGATAGATGGGAAAATAATATGCATTTTCTTATATAACATTTACTCTGAATTGTTGATTTTATGAAAGTGGTTCCTGTGAATATTTATTTGAATTATATGCCCGAGAGGTCACAAATGGTGATATTTTATACAATAAAATACAGGTAAATGTAGAAAATGGTATACATGAAGGTAGTTAAGGCTCTGGTTACATCTTTAAATTAAATTAAAACACTTGAAACCTACAACGGTGGTTGCATGGTCTAGCGTGTCACCCTCGCGTTGGGGAGATCCGGACTAAAATACAAGTCAGGTGCCGTGAAGGTTTTTTTTCTAAATGATTTTCCTCTCTAACCTACACATGTGGGCACATTTGTTCTAAAACCCTACCCTACTCATCTCACTTCCTCAGTGTGGTTAATGTATGCATATAACCAAAGCGGGTACTAAGACACAGTTATTGAAAGATTAAAAATGACACCTAGATACTAGAATCTAAACTGAGACCTTGGGTGCGTTAGGAAAAAGATACAGAGTTCTACCCATGTGTACAGGTATCATTTTTATGCTATATTCAATTTAATTGATAGTTTTATCAGCGAATATTAACTGTACAGATGTTTGAATGCATTTTACTCAAAAACCTTGCGAACAAATTTGAAACCAGCAGAAAAAAAAAACAAGTATAAGAAGCGCCCTTTCAGATCAATTTAAATTAAGAAAAGTAAAATTTTGCTGACCGGAGTATATTTTATAAAAATATTTATGGTGCTATAAGGGAAATAGCTATAATATCTCAGAAGAGTAATGGATAAGGGCAGAGCTTGGGGGAATTTAGAACTAGTAATAAAACAACAATGAGCTCAATATTTTATTTCAAACAAGTGAGTGGGTCATTTTCAACATTCGGCCGGTTCAAGGTTTATAGCAAGCTCTTTTATTTCGGTATTGGGTTATAGATATAACTTCAATTTCCCCAACAGTACACCTTACACTACGCCAAGAGTTGAACTTAAGGTCTTTAGATCAGTGGAGATACGCGCTATCTACAGGTATACACGTATTTATACAAATAAATTAAAAATCTGTGTATGTCAAAAATAAAAACTCCACAAATTCACATTTTCAATACGTAATACACAATAATTTATTAAATATATGTATATAGGTATATTTTAGCCTAAGGCTTAGCATATCTTAAATTTTGTTTTTAAATGTAGTACCAAACTAAACTAATGTAACCTTTTTATTATAGAGTAAAGTGAAGCAGCTGAATTTAATTAAACTAAATTACCATTCAACGACCTCAGCGATCCTGGGGTAAAGTATTCACACTAGGACCCGTTGGGGTTGGGGTCTTCGACATTCCTATAAGAGCCCTTATATAGTAATCTATCGCTAATCCTGACTCGTTGGCTTCTAATCTTACAGTTGGGGTCTTGTTCACTCCTAGAAGAGCCCTTATATAGTAATCTACCGTTAATCCTGACTAGTTGGCTTATAATCTTACAGTTGAGGTCTTGTTCACTCCTAAAAGAGCCCTACTTTAGTAATCTACCGTTAATCCTGACTAGTTGGCTTAAAATCTTACAGTTGGGATCTTGTTGACCCCTAGAAGAACCCTTATATAGTAATCTACCGTTAATCCTGACTAGTTGGCTTCAAATCTTACAGTTGGGATCTTGTTCACTCCTAAGAGAGCCCTTATATAGTAACCTACCGTTAATCCTGACTAGTTGGCTTCAAATCTTACAGTTAGGATCTTGCTGACTCCTAGAAGAACCCTTATATAGTAATCTACCGTTAATCCTGACTAGTTGGCTTCAAATCTTACAGTTGGGATCTTGTTCACTCCTAAAAAGAGCCCTTATATAGTAACCTACCGTTAATCCTGACTAGTTGGCTTCAAATCTTACAGTTGGGGTCTTGTTCACTCCTAAAAGAGCCCTTATATAGTAATCTACCGTTAATCCTGACTAGTTGGCTTCAAATCTTACAGTTGGGGTCTTGTTCACTCCTAGAAGAGCCCTTATATAGTAATCTATCGATAATCCTGACTCGTTGTCCTCTAATCTTACATTTGGGATCTTGTTGGCTCCTAGAAGAACCCTTGTATAGTAATCTACCGTTAATCCTGACTAGTTGGCTTCAAATCTTACAGTTGGGATCTTGCTGACTCCTAAAAGAGCCCTTATATAGTAGTCTACCGTTAATCCTGACTAGTTGGCCTCAAATCTTACAGTTGGGATCTTGTTGGCTCCTAGAAGAACCCTTATATAGTAATCTACCGTTAATCCTGACTAGTTGGCTTCATATCTTACAGTTAGGGTCTTGTTCACTCCTAGAAGAACCCTGCTATATAATCAACCGTTAATCCTGACTAGTTGTCCTCTAATACCACAATTATGGCCTTTTTCCCCACCACGTAAGTATAGTGGTATTTTTGTGATAAGATCTTTAACTGACAGTTACAATAGTTACCAATACTTCTTTGATATATTTTTACGTCAAGTCATGTTATTTGTAGCTGTCACTTTTGATAGATCAATACGCATAAAGTAACACTGAGAATATAGTAACATTTTATAAAAGTAGAGCACATAAATACGTATTTGTGTTTTATAAGAGGTCCTTCCTACCATAACCGTACTAGAACTCCCGCGTGTATGGAAATGTTCCTCGTGATGAAAGCCTCCATCCCCGAGCACTAGGAGCGCTCAATGGTTCAATTATTCAGCGCCACCATCACGACACTCCTCTCAGAGAGTGAGGGACTCTGGGGAGGGTCTCTGGTTCGACACTGACACGTCAACACACAGAGGGTCAATACACAGTTGACCTGGTGTTGAGGTTTGGTCGGATTCCGCGAGTGACAAAGGGGAGGCGTGAGGGTTTTTTAGATCTACAATATCCACCATCTTGACCAGACCTATCTGGGAGACTTTGTGCCACACAGGTGGGCATACGGACAAAGGCGACACTCTCATTTAGACTGGTCCTATGATCGTCGAGCTTCAGGAAAATAGGATTTAGAGGGAGTTAACTCATTTTTGCGTAGAGTGGGGACCAATGAGTGAAAAATTACCTCAAGTTCTAACAGGTATTTGAACCCCAACCTCCCCATCATCGATAAACCAGATTAGACTAGCTTTATATTTAGTTCAAACCCCCATCGATGTGAGTTTCCTAATATATATATATATATATATACATTTAGCACCAAATTTTATTACTCGTGTCTATGTACTAATTACGATAATGTGTTAGGGATGAGTAAAGTTGTATTTAGAGGAAGTGTGCTCTCATTTTCGTGGAGGGAGAGTGGAAAACCATTTAGAAAAACCCATCCTAAGAACACCCGACCTGGTATCGGACCCCGATATCCACGTCATTCGTAGTCCAGTCTATTGTGATGCCTTAGACCATGTGGCCACTGAAGCAAGCTTCTTAATATAGATCCAATTTAAAATGTTACATTAAGTTTTAATTGTAATTTGTTCTTAAGGAACTAGAGATTTCTACCCGTTAAAATGATTAGGTCGCAGTTAATAGGATGTTGGTTTTGAGTTTTAAGGGATATAAGATGTTGACCTAATAAATGTAATAATATTATATCGTACATACCAGCTATTTAGGAATTGCAAACTTTTAAATGTTCCTCTCAATTAATTAGTAAGCTCGATATCACAAATCTAACCTTATATTAAATATTAAATACCAGAGTAAATAATTGTCTCAGAAACCAATATTGGTTTGGTTTATCATTAAACCAGAATTTTAAAATTAAAACCAAATTCTTTTGTTTTTACTAAAACCAAATATATTTAATTTTAATATAATGGTTTAAAAGCTTCAGCTAAATGATTTATTTGACATCGAATACAAATTTAATCAAATATCTCAAAGCTCTGAATAGGTATGAATTTTCAAGGATTTCAAGAATAATTTCCACAATACCATCTATCCGCATCCACAAGACCCTTATTTATGCTCGCACTATCGTGATAAGCCCATTTACATCAATTAGTAATTGTTTTTTAAGCTACGTCATTATAATAATATAATAATACTTAGCACCACGTCTTGCTAACCGTTCGGTTTATACGCATATGTACTATTTACACTAATGGGATAGGAATTGGGAAGGTTGAATATAAACAAAGTTAGCTCGCACTTGCGTGAAGTGGAAAACCATTTAGGAAAAATCCCCCATAGTTCACTCGAGCGAGATTCGATCCTTGATCTCCCAGTATTTGACAGTCTAGCTCAACACTGATCTAGCGCGTTAGCCAAATACGCCACCAAAGCGGGTAGCTACTTAATAAATGTAACAAAATATTTACCAAATTATTTACTCTCGTTATTTACAGTGAGTGAAATTAACTTTATTTTTTCAAATTTCAACCCACTTCAGTGACTTAATTTGGTTACTTTCTGGCCTGTTGACGACTAATGGGGGTGGGGAGGATCGGGGTTCAAGTCCCGGTTGAGTCTACCGAGACTGATTTTTCCTAAATGGTTTCCCATTATCCTTCCAAACAGGTGCGGGAAGACTACCCATATAAAGCTGTCTTACTCTTCCTTACTGCACTATCGTAATTTCCATCTATGCGTAAACGGGTAGATAACGTTGTGATAAAAAATATCAAAATCTTCAATAGATTAAATAATGGATATAAAGCCTAATCATCGGCTCATTAATTCATGTTCTCAAAGCTCTTAAGAGAAATGGTATTGGGTTTTACTCCTTACACATCGTCTTGCTTGGCTTGATTCATAATAGACCTGTAGTGTAACAAATCTACATTTTGTATTAAGAAGTCATACTATTGTCCAATCAACAGGTGATTAAAATAGCCAATTTGTTTTATTTAAAAATGGCTTTACTGGGAAACTTGATAGCTCAAAATAGATATTTTCTGGGGGAGTTATATATTTATTTAATAAAATTCTAATCTCGTTTATAGGAAAGCAATTAATTAAAGTGTAATTATTTATTGATTATTGAATTCCAAAAATTTGAAATGGTTTGAAAATGACTCAAACGATTTGGTTAAAAATGAGTATATGAGGAGAGCTTTGTTCGATAAATAAGAATGGACGTTTGCTTTTCCTAATAATTTATTTAAGGGTAGTTTATTAATAATATTTTTATTTTGTTTTTAAATTACAATATTATAATAATTTTGTTTAAAATTAGAAGGAATGTTTCATATGAGTAATGAAATAATTTGTTCGTTTGTCCGAAGATAATTTAGGTTACTGATAACAAATGTTTGAAAATGTTGTCACACAGTATACTAGACTGTATTAGAAAGTATTACGATTGTATAGTTCCATTTATAATTTAAAGTTTGAAAGCTATAACAGTCAAGAATACAGAAAAAAAAACAAGTCGCCTTCCAAAACCAGTATTCTTTTTATAGGAGTGATACGCGTGACAGGGATAGCAGCCCTCCCACTGATACTATTTGCTTCAACGGACCGTTCGTAAATTGCGTTTGAGATCTCTGGTATATATGGCGTTGGTCCTACATGTCATTTCCTTTGATACTTTTACATGGGGCTCTGCATATCAAACGTATCAAAACATTTCACTGGACCGAGAAATCTATCATAAAACCAATCCTGGGACAAAAATAGCAAAATCATTTGGTTCAAAGTTTTGTGAAATAAATATATAGATTTGAATACGTATGTGTATGAGAAGAAGGATCCATTAGAAATAACGATACATTAATTCAAATTAAATAGAACAGCTGTCGATCATTGTGAGCTATAAAAGAGATAAATAGTGTTGGATGGAAATTATAAAAATATAACTATCATAAAATCTTTCAAATTATTGTTACTAACACATTTCGGATTATACTCTTATTTACCAATCACGCCAATGGTTTAGGTATTAGGAAGGTTATATTTATAGGAAGTGTAATAACATTTACATGTAGGGAGAGTGAAACAACATTTAGGAAAATACCACCCTCAGTACACCCGGCTGAGCTAAGATTCTAACCTTGATCTACCCGTCATCAGCAGTCTAGGAAACTGCTAGAGTAACGCGTTAGACCATGTAGCCACTGAAGAAGGTTATTTCAAATTAAAGAAACTAATAAATAAATAGGAGGTATACGAGTATAATAAAATATTAGGGTTGCATTTATACAATTAAACATCATGATAGTCTTACTATTTCAATTACGATTAAAATTACAATGGTTACATTTTATTATAATTATCAATATAACTCATTATTTTAAGGCGGTGTCTCTGGGGTTGAAAAGATGAACCAGCAGCTTAGCTCAATGCTTGAGCATTTGGGCACAGTTAGATTAACGTATAAAGATCATTTTAATTGTTTAATTTGTATTTGTTTTTGCATCAAGACTATCGGCCCTACATGAGAGTTGTCAACATTTTCTTGATGCAAAATACCTTTTACTTTAAAGGTTTCTCAGAGGGATTCGTATTTCCACAGACAGTTTAGAGAGTAGTACACAGAAATTAAAGTTAGCTTTTAAGAAAACTATTATTAATAATAATAGTGATGATAATTAAAAATATATATGGCATGAACCCGCAAGCGAGCTAAACCAAACGAGCGCCCGCCACCATTATTGATGTTACTGTGGATAAAGGGCTTTATATAGTAGGCACAACGAGCCTTCCAGCTGTTAATCTCAGTTTTATAGACCGGAGATGCTATTTATTTATTCAAGTATCTCCTCATTCGTCCTAAGGAGGCTGAGTCTGACCCTGTTCCTGACCCACTGCTTCACAGATAAAGTTTGGAAGCGCCGGGGCTCGGGCCCGATACCTCTGGACCTATAACCAGACACTCTAACCACTAGACTACAGAAGTGTTCATTATATTATTATTATATAATTCATTGTGTACAGCTCATATGAATGTCTAGCTCACTAACGTTAAGCCCCCACATTAAGTACTTTACCACGTACTGTATTATTTGCTTACTTTATTTTTTATTACTTTACAATGGCACGGGAAAAGTATTAAATATAAAGTTTGACCCGGAGTAATTCATGAACTGTAATAATTTGAAATAATTGAATAAGTATCTATTGTTTAAACTTATATACTTGTTAAAATTATACAGTAAAATGGCCCAATGACCTTAATAAAGTCAGCTGCTAGTCTGTAGAAGCCATCGGCAGGACGTCTCCCTTTCATTAATTTAACCCCCCGCCCCCCCCATATTTATTTTAGGTATTTAATGTGCACTTTGTGAATCGACTGATTATATCACCACACTACTTATAAGCTAACATAAATCTAGAACAGACACAACATCCAGCTCCCAACTGTTAATTCATCACTGTGAAATGGGAAATACACATTTCATCAACTATTTTGGCCATGCTAGGAGTCAAACCCGGGACCACTCGTTCAGTAGACTGACACGCTAATGATCGAGATAACGTGTTAAATTCTTTTTCTTTAAATTACGCTACATTTGTTTTGATATACGTGAGTTTCAAAAGAAACAGCTAGAAGAATAACTGTTTTTGTATAGTGCGTCCACCACGGTATTACCGGCAAATTTTTGCTATGCACTCGAAGTCAAATACATGCTGTAGCCCACTTTTTATTCTTTGACCATATCAAACATATCTTGCATTTATTTTTCGTCAATGCATGTGAAGGTTTCCTTAAACAAAAGTCTTTATACTTTTTGCCGTGAAGGATCAGTATGTTCTATACATCCAGGAGAGCCAAATTTTCATAAGAAAAACATCCTTGAGTATGAATATTGTGTATCCTAGCTAAGTCCCCTGTGAAGGCATTGAAGTAGGTTATTTATATCTGCTTAGGCCCAGCCAGTTAACCAAAGACACAAATGAAAATGTAGAGCTGCTTGAGAGGAAATTGCACTTTTTACTAAAACAGCTTCTTTCAATGTACCCTCCCATGCTTTTTCATCTCCAAGCAGAAGTCTTATTTAAATCTTCTCTTAAATTGCTATTGACTAAAGAAAAGTATCCCTGGTTACATGCAAAATCAACAGTCTATTTCACTTCTGACCATGTTGACAGTGTACGTTACTTCAATCACATATTCCACAACAGTCTATTTCACTTCTGGCCATGTTTACAGTGTACGTTACATCAATCACATATTCCACAACAGTCTATTTCACTTCTGGCCATGTTGACAGTGTACGTTACTTCAATCACATATTCCCCTCCTTTCTTTCTCTTACTCCAGCCTGTCTTTTTCTGAAATATGAAATGTTCAGGGATATCTTAATAAAATAGCCTTCTATCTTTCTCTATCTTTGAATTATTTTTAAGCCATTCCATCACAGCTTTGAGTCATTGAAAGCTGATGCCTCTAGTATTGCTGCCGTAACCACTGTGAGGTAAAAATAAACCATTTGATGACCTGGTTGATGGACAGATGGACGGATGATAGATAGTGTGTGATTGACCATGCATGGTCTTCAAAAATATCCGCCATGCAGCTTTAGTAGCACTGATGTACCTTGCATCTAAGAACTGTTTCGCCTCGTCATGTTATATTTTACCACCGTCAGGATTATCAGTGATTTCAATGTTAACACAGTCATGACTTTTGAATACGTTTAGTAATATCAATGATTTGAGGGTAAGTCTAATATTTAATCCTTACGGAATCTCATTCTTTAGTAAGGGGAGGAGGTTATAAGACAGGTGTTAGAATCATCCTACCTAGTTATTCAGTTCAATTAAAGCTCTATATAAGGACCTACTAAATAATGTTTGCAGTTAAATGTTCCAAATTAACAAATACTCTAGTTTTGTTTCTGTGATGTTCCCTGTATTTTCCCGGTTTTTAAAAGAAAAAATCATGTATTTTACCTGTAATACTAATTTTACAAGTGCGTGTCAATCCTGTCATTGATTGTAAAGTTATTGTCCGATTTTCCGAGGAAGAGCTTTCTAAAAAACTAAAAACATTTTATGCAGACAAAATAAATAACTTTTTTTTTAGTGTGTGAAAGTAGATCTAATAACTTTGATAGAAGTGTCAGATAAGACTCTTCCTAAGAAAATTGGACCCCGCTGTCGTGTTGTGATTTAGATAACACTTCTAAAACCAAAGCCACGGAAGCGACGCACGTCACCCACCTCCTATACTGGCGTTGTAAGCGACGCCAACTCCACAGTAGTCGTTGAAGGCGGTAGCTGCAACCTCCCCGGCGCACCGCGTCCCGTGCTTGTTGTCACCGTTGTCACGAGGCGTCGGATCCGCGTCTGCGTCGTTGATATCGGCGCTGGCTAGCGGGTCCTGCAATAACATCAGTTCTCCTGTAATACTCTGACTGAAGTTCTGATTTAGTCATCAGAACAATTAGGTACCAGCATCAGTGGTCATATGGAGTAAGGAGTCGGGCTCACAGTATACTGGATTCTTAGTGATCGGGAGGTCAGAATTCAAATTAATTTCGCCCGAATGCACTTTGGATTGTTTTCCACAAGTGATTTGTTACCGTGGTATCTTACACCACGTATTATCCGTATGGGCTAAAATATTGAACAATACTAATGGAGTATGGAGGGGTGTAGCGGTGACGTGACGATCCCTCCCCACCCCTCTCTATCACCACGCAGTTGTCTGGAGTAGCGCTGGAGTATGGTTACTGAACCAGCCGCTAGAGCTGCGCCGCGCGGAGGTGGGAGGGGACTGGTCAGGCAACAAAACGCTAGTGATGTGGCTCGCTTGCAATGTGACTGGAATCGAGTATATCAAGAAAGGAGAATAGTTTTGAATGTACTATATCAACATCTCTGTTGAGACAATAAACCGTAATTCAAAGTGCAATGTATGTGCTTCAATGAGGGGGTTGTAAGGCTGGGTTTTGCTCAGCAACCGATGCAATAGTAAAGAGGAAACTCACAGGCTCATGGAGTTAGGAGTGAAGGAGTTTCATTAGTAGAGGAGTAGTTTCATGGTATCAGAGAGCGAACTTTTCATTTTTTTATTCGACGGATTCGGTATATTTAAGAACCCTTATGGGTTGGACAATATTAATATTATTTCATTTATGAAGTTTGTATATAGCTGGTAAGAAGTTAAATAAATAACTAATTAAAAGAAAAAAAGGAGGAAGCTTGAATTTATAGTAAATGTAGCCACATTTGCCTGGATTAAGAGAGTTGAAAACTATTTAGAAAAAAATTATACCTTGGTATACCTGGCCGAGATTCTAACCCAAATTTCTTCATAACATGTAAACTATACTAGATGATCCTGACAGTTGAGCTTCTTACCCACCAATACAAGCTTGTCGCGTTTGTTTTCCATATTCTCTCCTTGCTAATGTGAGTGTATTTACTCTAAGTGACCCTCTAGATCTCCTCCCGGGTTGAAGTTGGCTGCGTCATCTGATTTCCACACGTCCATCGCAGACTCTGCCATTAAATATGAGTGAATAACGATCCTGGACACGTGATGATTCCTGGATAGCCTAGTTGTTAAAGTATTGGCGTACTAAGCCAAAGAACTCGGGTTCGATTCCCGTGTTCACGTGACTTTTTCTATAAAAAGATGATGAAAGTTCATTTGTCGCCCATAAAACCATTATTATTATTAATAATTATTATCTTACACAGTATTTAACTCATGACGAGTGTGCTTAACTTTTAATTTCAATGTAAAGTCAATAATTCACTTTAATAATATGATTTTCGTTATTTACTGACAAAGTTGGTTAATTATTAATTAAATAAAGACTCACTTAGGTGGCCACATGGTCTAAGGCGCTACTTTCGCAGTAGACTAGACTGTCGATGACGGGGAGATCGAGATTATAATCCCGATCAGGTGTACTGTGGTTTTGTCCAAAATGGTTTTTCACTCTCCTTCCATGCAAATGTGGGTACACCTCCTCTAAATATGACCTTCCTAATCCCTGAAACTATTGGCGTGATTATTAAATAGGCATATAATCCAAACGGGTATTAAGGTGCGTTGGTAAAGAAAGTAAGGAATTAAATAAAGAACATTGGCTTGGAATGATGTTATCTTTGAAAGCTATGAAATGCAAAAAAAAAGTTGAAGTCTAAATAAAATATCGATAATAATTGAGTTATAGAAGAAAATGTTTGCGCTTCTTAATTTAAATGTACAATTTAATCATAGTTAATTTTAAAGCCTTATTTAATTGTAATGACTTTATTAATTTATTGAATAATTTTTCTAGGATGTATTTAATTTATTTTTTCTTTAGAAATTAAATATATTGAAGATTATATACACGGACATTATAATATAAATAGTTATATTTTATTATTACTGATATTATTTTAACATTGATAGTTATAATTAATATACAACATTTAAATATAATTTTGCTAGGGTTAGATGGATTAATTTTAGTTTTTCATATGGTTTAGTAATTTACTATCAAAATTTAAATCCTGATAATGCTGGTATATTATAAACAGTGTACCACTGTAAAAAGCGTGTTGATTTAAAATAAACAATTTCAATTATTGCTTTTGGCACCACGTCTTACTGCCCATTCAGACTATAACCACGCATATTTACTAATTACGCTAGTTTGTTAAGTATGAGTAAAGTTCTATTTAGAGGAAGGGTACTCAAACGCTCACGAAGAGAGAATGGGATTCCATTTTTTTTTAAACTCATTACACAACAGCTGAAATTGAACCCCGATTTTCCGGTCATCAGCAGTCTAGATATTACGACCGTGACACCATAGACCAGCTTATTTTACAATACTCTTGATTTATGTTCACAATATAATTAACATCAGTAATTAGGATTGCCAATTTTTCTTATAATCTGAATAAAGGACATTTTGTTAAAAGCTTAGCTAGAGCGTGTGATGTTTTCCGTTTGCTTCATACGTCACATATGGAGGAGCTATTTCTTGTTATTTTAATATTATAATCATAAAATTAGTGTAATTTTTTTAAAGGCCTCCAGCATGTATTTTTATGGTGCAAGGGCTCTTTTGGGTTCAAAGTTTTGGAAGCCCCAACTTTAGACCATGCAACAACCGAAATGGGTAATTACTAATTGATTTTTAAGACAAATTAAATGCGGCAATAAAGTCCCTCTGTTTAGGTGTGGTTTAAAAAGCAATTATAATAATGAAGAATACATGGGAGCTCTATTAACTTTATTCTGTACTCGGCCATTGTTTGCTTATAGAGCCGTAAACGACGATGAAACCACATTTGATGTATAAAATCTCACTCTCCCGTTTATCTGGAACATTCCTGTTGGACTGTGATGCACGCACCCTATTAAAACTCTCTCTTGTGGCGGTTTGGCGAACTATGAAGGGAGATTCCGGACGGGCAATCTCTCAGACACCGCCACGGGACTGAGCTCTAAGGTGTCTGTTACCCACCATTGTTCTTACATAGGGCAAGAGGCATCAGCCAGTTAATGGCATTCTGGGAAATTAGTGAACCCCGTACCAAGGCCATTCTAGCTGCTAGACAGCTGACATTACTTTAATTGAATACTCCCATCCTCGGGGAATAAGCGACCAAGTCAATCGTCGATTGAAAAACCGGTGTAAGGGCTACGGTTAATTTTGCCCTGATTTTGGTTGGAAGAACAGTAGAGAAATTTTAAATATATTTATTTGTGGCCAACATTTATAATATATTATTAGTGTTATTTTATAGGTATTTATATAGGCGACCTGGTGGTCTAGGAGTAAGGTGTCAGACTGCTGTGCCAGAGGTCCGGGGTTCAATCCTCGGTCCCAGCATAGATTACCAAATCTTCTTTCACCTATTGACAAGAAGTGTATTAATCACAACTTGTGAATCTGTGGAATGCCAAGCCTCCACCGTGGTTCGGATCCCACGTTAAACTGTAGTTCCTCCATTTAATCTCACAATGATCCTACCATTACACATTACTGTAAGTGCGTACAACCTGAAAGGGTAATAAGACGCGGTGCTAATAATAATAATAATAATAATAATAATAATAATAATAATAATAATAATATAGGTATTTATAATATCTAAAAGTTGCAGCTCCATGTAACATAACTTCATGTATGAATATATTAAAATTGTTTTAGTAACGTTAGTAACTAACTTCTATTGTTCTTTCCAATAAATAAGACTATTCAATTCATTTTCCCATCGGAAGTTCCATTTAGAAAAAACAAAACTTTCGGCCAAAAATTGATAACATTGCATTTTTTCTTTAGTGTTATTTTATAAATATTTAATAATACACCTATAAAAACGTACTCGTGATCGCATGGTCTAACTTATTTATCTCGTGTTAGACCGGATTGCCAGTTATGAGGATTTAAAGATTTAAATCCCGATTGGGTGTATTGAGGGGTTTTTCTTCCTAAATTATTTATTCCTATACCTCCAAACAAATTCTAGTACATTTATTTTAAAAATATACCTTACCAATCCCTATCCTATTAACGTAATGAATGTACGCGTTTTGGGCTAAAATAAATAAAATATTGCAAAAGTATGTACGAGCCTTGTGTATGCTTAGTTGAATTTCCTACTTAGATATTTTGAAAGCTCGATACTTGTCACGAACATAAAAGAAGAAGAATTTTAACAATACTTTTTCTGTGCATTTAAAAAGTTTATCTTTAATATACTAACTATTAACAATCAGGAACTCTCGATATTACTATATGCATAGAAACAAACTAAGAGTATCTAACGAAGAAATATTTTATTTATTTTGGTCAAAAAAGTTTTTAATGTAAAAAAAAAAGTGAAAATATAGAACTTTACTCACTTTCCCTTCTATCCCACCTTAAGTGACACCATTTTTGTTTGCTTTGAATCAAAGAGGGGACAATTTAAAAAAAATATCATACAGGGTGTTCGGAAACTCTTAGCTCGAACTGCACACATAGTTTGAACCAAAAGTAATACACAATCCTTATACACTTAAATCCGGGAAACTATGCTAATACCATTAAATTGTGTTCAAAGTTTCTGCGTATAGTGCCAGGATAGCAAAGCTGTTCAAGCATTCGTGCACAACATGTCGCATAAGAGTTAGGTGCGTGACATTAAACACCTCAACATCTTGTATCACGGCAGCAGAACATACCACAATTAATAGTAAACAACACACCAGTCCATTTAGAAATGCGAATACGTTCTGAGGTTCATCATTAATGGATCTACATTACAGAAAGTGCTTGCCATTATTACATATGCAATGCCGTGCGCCTAACTCCTATGCAACTTGTTGTACCCGCATGCTTGACAGCTTTGCTTTCCCGGCGTTGTACGTCAAAACTTTGAACACGATTTAATGGTATTAGCAGAGTTTCCTGGATTTAAGTGTATAAGGATTGTGTATTACTTTTGGTTCAAACAAACTATGTGTGCAGTTCGAGCTATGATTTTCCGAACACCCTGTATAGGCCACTCTTATTCCCTTTCCGGCATATACGCATTTTAACTATGCTAATGGGGCACTGATGAAGAAGGAATAAATTAGAGGAAATGTACACAAATTTATGTGGAGGGAAGGTTGAAAACCATTTATTAAAAACACCATCGTCATCCCAACCAGTCAGGATTTGAACCTTGACTTACCAGTTACTGTAAAACTAAATTAGATGAGACTGGCATTTAGTCCACGTGCCCACCAATACAGGGGAGTATATTATTGATCAGATCGACATATACATAACAATTCACGCCAAATGTATTTTGAGTATGAAAAGTCATAATTTAAATTAGAGAATAATATAAATATTTCTGTAAATTTAATATATATTCAAAGCTTGTTAATTCTACCCGGCCCCTCGTAAAAATGCTTGAAAAAAATCCAATTCCTCCAATAATATTTGTAGATAATATCTTAATGGAAACACATTTATTATTTTACTCGGGAATGTCGAACACTCTTTGTAATAAAAGAGACAGGAATTTACCAAATGTTTGGTAACAAATAATAATTATACTCTGGGTTATTGTCTCTTTTATATAATATAGGGCTGTGTGAAGTTTCGAAACTTCGACTTGGATTCGAGATAAATGTCAACTTTGACTTAGATTAGAAATTTTTTCCTTATTCGACAGTTACGAAGCTTCGCCAATCCCAATATTGAGAAATAAAATATTCAATTAATGATCATTCAATGCCATTCTGAGATATTATATAAAAAAACATGACTTAAGCCCACAAGCAAGCTATATCGACTGAGCAGACATCGTGGTGAAAATAATACCAACATTTACCCATAGAGGGTGTCATGTGGTCAGCCAAAGAACCTTCTGGCTGTTAATCTTAGGTTTTATAGACCGGGGCTGCTACTTCTTCATTCAAGTAGCTCCTTATTTGTCTTCACTAGGCTGAGCTTGACCCTGTTCTAGACCCACTGATTTACAGAAAAATATATGAGTGCCGGGGATTGTACTTGGGACCTTTGGATCTGTAGCCAGGATCTCTTACCACTATACATTAAAAACTTATGTTCCTATGACGGGTGGATGGGNGGGGGGGGGGGACTTGAAGTAAATAAGTTGTGATAGCATCTTAATTTATCACATTAAAACAAAATATTACACACCCTTGTGTAATAAAACTATTTCAACTCATTTAAGTGCGTAGAGCTGTGTCTACAATACCAACCTTTATTATTATTTAATCATTAAACAACTAACAAAAAATATTCGAACTTCGATTCGGTTTCACGAATACTTCATATTTTCGATTGGAGTTCACTTCTAATTGAAAAAAATAGACCTGTACGCCTCTACTTATATTTAATTACTTTTTCCAGAAAGAAAGATGGACACGTTGGTATTGGTAAACATCGCAGAAGACGTTTTCTTGGAGGGATACAGTTTTGGGGCCACGTCAAACCCCAGTGATGGAGCGGCCGGGTTTTTCTCACACCTCGATCCAAGGGGAAGAGAGGTCATCTCATCGACATTATTCCCCTGTCACTTTCCCTCCCCCTTGGGGCCCGGGACTCCACATTCATCACCTAAACTACACCCCCTCCACCCGTTCCCCGGCCAAACCCAAACATTGCTCAGGAACTATGTAATTACTTTCCCTCCGTCAATAACAACTCGGCCAGCATCGAAGGGCTGAATCAGCTTCTTGCTTAAGGGGCCCGCCCACTAAGGCGCCGAAACACATTTCAAATGTTCAGGATTCCCAAATTTAAAGGGCTATTAATTATTATTTTACATTACGTTTTACTACCGCTTCGGGATTTACAAATATTCAATCTAATGGGATAAATACGAAGAAGGTTTGAAATTAAAGGAAATGTAAATATATTTGCGTGGAGAGAGGTTGGGAAACCTTTTAGAAATAAACACACTCGGTACATCAAATAGGGGTTCAAAGTATGGTCCCACAGTCACAAGAAAACTAGATTAGACGAGGCGGATGTCTTAGTATATGCGTCCACCGTTACGGGTATCTGGTTTGCCAATCCAAGATATGATTAAAGCCAAATTAAAGGTAAGAGGTATGTTTTAAGTTCTATAATTTAAAACATTTATTAAAAGAGATGAGTTGACTTATTTTAAAAGAGGCTCCACGTGAACTATTGCAGTTCTGAATCTAAAGTAAATGGTCAGAAACATAGAACTAACTTTCCTTAATGGTTTTAAAGTGTCGAATGCCAGGCCTCCATCGTGGTTCGGATTCCACGTTAAACTGTAGGTCCTCCATTTCATCTCACTATCACCCTACCATCACACATTATCTTAAGTGCGTATAACCCGAACGGGTAGTAAGACGCGGTGCTAATAATAATAATAATAATTTAAAGTGTCAAAACTGTGAAGGCCGATACACACAGAATGCTAAGCCAAGCTAAGCTGTGCCGTGCCGTGCTGTGCTGTCCTCTGCTAAGACTTTGTTAATTTGGTTTCACACTCATTGCTAAGCTAAACTAAGCGAAGCTAATCAATGGTCCCGCCTTTCACTCCTGTTTCTTTATGGCCTTTCCAGTTAAGTTTAGTTATGATGTCGTTCTCCAAAATTTCTTGTTTATGTTCAGATGATAGTACTGAGGAATAAAAGATGCTGCTGTTAGCAGCTGTTTTGGAAGACGAGGAGACCTTAGGAGGCGGAGGTTTGACTTGTTCAATTAACGCTTACATTTTAAAATATAAACATTTATTAAATATAAAACCTAAGTAGAATATTAATTAAATACACGTGAAATAAACTGAAAACAAAACTTCAAAACTTCTTTAGTTATTTTCACCAAACCAGCGCTGCGTCTGTTCAACATGAAGCCCAAGTTGCGTTATGCGCAACGTGAGATGGCTCAAGATGGGAGATGGAAAAATTGACCGGCCAGCAATCGGAAAAAACATAGCCCAGCGTAGCAAGGCATAGCTTAGCTTAGCTTAGCGTTATGTGTGAATAGGCCTTCAGTATAAGAAACCCACCAGTATGAGGACATTTTCTTTCAAGGATGTGGTGCTTTTAGCGTACACTAGTCCTTGAGCACATTTCCCCCCCGGCATTTTGGAATGCGCTTCTAACGCTGCAGTGAGAATCTACGAAACAACTAATCTATTATATGGCAGGGTAGTAAATTGTGTATCTACTCTAATGAGACTAATATAAGCGCTGAAACATTTTAGCATTTGTTGAACAAACCCGATCAAAAACATTTAAATTATATTTTAAAAAGAGAGATAATCTAAGTTGCGATAAATAGCCTTCCAAATTTTAAAACACACCTTCATTACATTGAAATTAGTTGGAGTCTTTCCTCCCTCTCATCTACACCCACGCACACCCGCGCATGCACATGCACACGCACACACATACGCGTACAGCATTGACAAATAGCATTTTAATTATTAGATCCACTTCGATTTATTTATTTATATTTGCATCGTGTAGTTACACTATTAAAATTTGTTATTTATTGTCAAGTCGAAGGTGTTTTATGCGTCCTCGTCTCCTTTAGTGCTTGTTTCAACATATTTGGAGCTATGAACTATATTAATATGAACCAAGTCGTTTCCCACTAGGCAACCATCGCAAGGCAACAATCACTGGCCAACTATAGATCTGTCAAATTGGCGGGCAACCATCGGCAACCTGCCCTCAACTTCAATCTCTCAGTAAAATCAGAACCAATCCAACCAGAGCACACGATGAAATTGGTCATTTGTGTTTATGGGTTCGGAGGACAAGATTCTTTTTCTGTTCATTATCAGAAAAGAAGGAAAATCACAAGAACAGTACTGTTATTTTATGAACATCCACTCATTATTGAGCGATTGGAAAAGGGTTAGTTTTATACTAAGAAGATTTCCAATTAAAATAAAAAAAGTTTAAAAAATATATTTTTGGATGTAATTGATGTCTTTCTTTGAACTTCTCGGAATTGGCACAGAAGAAATTCTGACTGAAGACACTGTAATCTGAATGGCAATAGCACCAGCCTGTGATAAATTTCATATTTCTAGTTTTTTTTACAATTTAGATATAAAATAAAGAATGTTTAGTTCAGGTAAACTCATCTTAACACAATTGCACAAAATATGATAGGGTAGATGAAAACTGACAGACAATGGACAACAAGATAGCTGAAAAGAAAAAGATAACCTTCCGTACCAAGGACAAATTTCAACCTGTTGTCTTGTTAGTTGGCACCACTTGGGAAACCGTCAGGTAATTGTTGCCCCGTGTGAACGAAACAATGTAACTAATGTAATTAACCAAGCAGTCACTGAGCTTGCGACAGTCGCCACGATGGGCAAATATGCCACAAATCGCCAATAGTGGGCAAATTATGAGCAACTATTGTCGGGCCTGGAGACTAGGTTGCTTCGTATGAAACCTCCAATCTACCTCTATGATGATCAACAGAGCAATAGTCTGCCGACGATTGTTCCTGGGAGACTAGGTTGCTTCGTATGAAACCTCCAATCTACCTCTATGTTGATCCACAGAGCAATAGTCGGCCGACGATTGTTGCTGGGAGACTAGGTTGCTTCGTGTGAAACCTCCAATCTACCTCCATGTTGATCAACAGAGCAATAGTCAGTCAACGATTGTTGCTGGGCGATAGTTACCTAATGTCAAATTGCATTTAACTTCCCAGTGGCTAGCGCTCACTATTGAGACTCATTATAGCTCTGTTACGTAATTTCTAGAACGATTAAAATAGTTTTTTTTAAAGATAATCCTAGGAGGTTTCTAAATATTTGTTTTCAATCTTGTCAGATATTGAATTGAACGGTTTANAAAGATAATCTTAGGAGGTTTCTAAATATTTGTTTTCAATCTTGTCAGATATTGAATTGAACGGTTTAACATTTCATCCATTTTTTACTCCGTTTGTCATATCCCTGAATAGATTGTCTGTAATGATGAGATGCGTTCACTAATATTGTGTGGGCACGACAGCCCCTTCTATTTGATGAACGTGGACGATGTGTCTCTGAAACATCATGCTCTCTATTTTTATGTGTAAATTACAATATCCACTACGTGAGTAGAAATATAGCTTTGTGTGATGGTAATTGTTTTTACGACAGTTTGGCTAACCACCCGTTAACCAGGGATTGTTTGTTTGATTCCTTAAAATCCACCCTTACATCTTAAGTCAACAACCTGAAGATTGGTTTGATGTGATTTATATCAATACGGAGCTGGTTAGTGCTGCCCCAACCATCTGGTAGAAATCCCATTTATCAGGGACATTTAGGGAGTGTGGTGTTTCTCCGTTACCTTTCAAAGAGAATTTCTGTGAGAGATCACGAAAGGCCCTACCAATTTTACTGGAAAGGTATTTTCACATACTTTCCATGGTTCTTTTACACGCCACAATAGACATG
>CABFVX010005357.1:39174-51918 GCA_902151425.1 Timema shepardi
TTACCCCAAGACCACCGAGGTCTACTTCCTTACACGAGATAGTTTTTATTTCTATTAGTTAGTATTAATACTAAATTATACTAACATTAAAGGTTGCTTGTAGATTTTGCTCTTTGCGTTTAGCTACCTCTTAGGGCTAACCTCAAATTTACATTAACTGGGAAAGTGAGGAAGGTAGAATTTAGAGGATGTACATTTCGAATTAGAGGGGAACGAGAGGGGAAAATAATTTATAAATAAAACAACAAATATGTACACTAATCTTGTATTCAAGCACCGACATCTCCATCACCAGAAAAATATTAAAGTAGAGACTGAAAATATTTGTCTACATGTCTATAGTTGCGCTCCTTCGAATTATAAACCACAAATTAGCTCAATATCGACTTTAATATTTCCACCTCTTAACAACCCCCTGTCCCCCCCTCCCACTTAACCCACCATTTCTCCTCCTTCCTCTCTTCCCCTTGCCTATCCAAACGTCATATTAATTATCATTCTTTAGTTGTTTTATAACTCGAAGGGACGAGTCACGCCACTCCATTTTTCAAGGTTAGTGATGTCACGAATCGCCGAAATATCTCCCATCAATTAAATGTATATGAAGGCACGGTGGACAAAATAATTGACAATAATATATAATTTATTCATATTTCAAAATTTTTATGAACTTTTTAAAGACTAATGGTTTAGTTTTTCTTAAATGTCGATTGCCATTTATAACTTTATAAATATTTCATTCAAGTTAGCCGATTTACTTTTATATTTATTGACAACTTCGTGTTTATGATTTCAAATGTGAATTAGTGTTCTTGGTTTTAATATATATTTATAAATCTTATTAATTTATTTTAGTATACATTTATGTTTTAAATTTTAATTATTGTCAAAAATCATTCTTCATATGTAAACTATATATATTAAATCATCTGTTCATATACTGTGATACACGTACCACCAGTGGTACGTACTATTATTCCATGTAGTACGGCGTGAGAAGCCAAGCAAAATAAGTAAATTAAAGTCTGAAAAAGATGAACCTCTTTAAATCTTATAAATATATTAGGACCAAGTATAACCAGATGTAAAACAGATTTAAACAGTGTTTGTAGAAGTGTAAACATTGATTCTAGCTCAGGCAGCCACTCAGTCTGTGTTATTATATAAAAATATACCTAAATAGTAAATACTCAGCAGTATCTTAGTGGTACTCCAAATTAGAGAAACTATCGGGATGATACGTCATTCAGAAAGTTTTGGAACTGCTGTATTAGTTGATTATATTGTTGCCTTTGCATAGTTTTGAAACTAGATCTTCAAACGTTTATTATTATTATTATTATTATTATTATAAAATTAATATATAAATAATGTTTAAATCTACCATATCTATAAACCACAAGACTTTATGTACTAACTAGGGTACTTAAAAGGCGATGTGTCTATAAAGAACAATATTTTTCATGTATACAATAGAAAAAGTAATCAAATAATAATGTATTTATATTTAGTATAGTCGTCATAAGTGACTTCAAATAAATTGGGGATGACAAGTTGGATAGCTTTCTAGTACTTCCTATAATTTGTAGTCTTCAGGTAACTTTGATTTTTATCGTAATATTATTTAGTTATTTATTTTTGGGTTCAATACTTTCTACTACTTAGTAAATATTATTATTATTATTAGCACCGCGTCTTACTAGCCGTTCGGGTTATACGCACTTACGATAATGTGTAATGGTAGGGTGATTGTGAGATGAAATGAAGGACCTACAGTTTAACGTGGAATAACAGTTTAACGTGGAATCCGAACCACGGTGGAGGCCTGGCATTCCCCACATTTACAAGATGTATTGTCAGAGGTGAAGGAAGGGTTGGTAATCAGATAAATCTATGCCGGGACCGAGGATTGAACCCCGGCAGCTAGCATAGAAGTCTGACACCTTACCCCTAGACCACCAGGTCACCCTACTTAGTAAATAAAAATTCCCTGCTCGTATTGCTGACTCGTAGTAGTTGATGGGTTGGTCGACCTGCCGCAATAACGCGTTTTAACGGATGAGAATCATTATCACATTAATTTGTACACAAAAACATATTGATTTTGAAACAAATATTAAAACCTTGACTCGAAAATCACATCTGTAAAACCAATATTCAGAGCACTCGGCCGGGATTCGAACATTTTTCTCGTTGTCAATGGAGTTAAAAATGAAAGTCTTTAGTCTTAGACCATGTGGCCATCATTGCACGTAGTAATGTATCTAAAATACATCATATTTATGTGTGTAAAATAATGGTTTCATGTGTGGTCAGCATTTTTCCATGAAAGAATAGTAAATAAAAGTAATTTAAAACTAAAATAAAATTGAAATTTTTTTTTTTTTAAATTATGAGGTATATATTGTACCCCTATTTTTACTAAAAACACAATTAATATCACCTCTTGGGTTTCTTCCAAATGTATCGAAGTTAAACCTAAAGTTGATATTGTGTTTTATTAAATAATTCGCTTGCTATATAAATATTACTGAATATTACTACCTTCATCTGTTTATAACCAGTGGCAAACAAAATAAATCAAACATGTCGAGCATTAAATTATATATTTTTGGATGAGCTGTGTGGAGCTAATGTTCAAGCACGCAAACAAGCTGAAGAGGCTCATTTTACTTCTGAAAAAAAAAGTTGTTATATTCATACAAGCATCATCGCAACAAAGCTTACAATTTTTTTGAAACCTCTCGTGTTACAAAATAATGATGTTGTTTGAAAACTTGGTTCTTAATAAGTGGGCTAAAAAGAATTTCGATTCAGATTGGGATCAGATTTAACTAAATTATACTACTGTATTTTGTTATGCGTGCTAATTCTATCAGTAATCCATTATTATATTTAGTATCATTATGATACTCTCATAAAAAACACGAATATAATGTGTCATGTTCCAAAATGTTGAGATCAAATTGCAACAGTTAAAATAACGTCGTGGTTACAATTTATTCAGAAAGGACGCCAGAAGCAAGTGGTGACATTTAATTTTTTCCAAACAATGGCTCATATTAGATCAAATTTAATCAACTACCTTTGACTTGTTTTGTTCACATATCAAATTTACAGATAATTTGGGCTCATTTTATAACTCTATGACGAAAGCAAAACAACTCCATTGAAACAAACAACAAAAACAACAATTAATTTTTCCAATCATATCAGTTTTGGTTTGATTTATTGTCGCGGAACCTCCAGTGATGTAATTATATGATTTGATATTGTTAAAAGGGCTACGATAGATATGATTTTAAAAATGTATAGTCAAATGTAAATATTAAACTCAAATATATTGGAAGGTAGCTGAACATTAAATTTTCACATACGATGGTTGTATAAAAACCTAAATGAATACGGATGGCGGGAAATTATATTCGGACATGTTTATGTTTATGAAGCGAGTTATCGGGGCTTATTACTTTTATTGCCATTACTTTCTACACCATGAATATTAACGGTTTAATATAAAGGGTAATGGTGGAAGTTAGTTTAAAGGATGTTCTCCCTCATTAGTATGGATAGGAGTTGGGAAAACCAGAGGGTAAAATTAAATTTGTAAAACCACTGCCCACTTTGAGACTTGGCATCTCCATCACCGGCAATTCAGTTTGTTTATTTTGTGAGACTGACAACCTAGATATCGTGAACACCGGTTCAGGTGACACAGTAATAGGGAGGTTTGTCAAGTAAAGTAAACTTTTTCGTCCGAGATTATCCTTATTGTTTATTTATGAAAGACCTATATGGTCACGAAACAAAACATTTAGATAGGTAAGTCCAGCTCAACACATTCATAAAATTTAAATTTAAATAAAAAGTCAGTCTGAAACTTTACGTCTACACGTCGTGATAATTGTTATTAAGATGTTGTGGAGCGAGACTTAACCTAACTAACCAAACCCTGGTGACCGTTATGATTATTCCTCTTTAGATAAAATATCCTGGTACCAGGCAGGAACTGAACCCACAATCTATATGTCAGCAGCCAGAGGCTCAAACCATTGGGCCATAAGGAAGGTATACACTAACAAATTAACGTAAGCTATGCGTAAATATTGAGCGACACGCTGCAAAACCATGACATCACGGAAGAGAAACTTATATTGTTTGAAAAATATGTCTCCTCCTGATAGTACGATAGCAGCAACGAGATTCTCAGTTCTATTTTGTACTTTAAACTAAACGGAACCTTAGATACACCAGAATGGTTTTAAAAATGTGATTTTATCACTTTGGTTTTTACATCCCATCTCCAAGCTGTTGTAGGTGCACTTTCGCTAGAGAATCATCCTCATCCCGAAGGCTAAGCGTTAATAATCTTGGTGTTAAACGTGCTAGTGATGGCGTGCGTGCCAAGGTTTCAATCTCATCTGGTATGATTTGCAGATGATGGGGATGACTTAGTTCAAATCCCAGCCGGGTGCACTAAAACAGTTGTTGATAAATGTTCATATTTCCTCCAAATTATACCCTCCTCATCCTTACTCTATTGGTGTGATATATGTGAGCGCGGTGTATAATATGCATACAGTGGAACCTCCCTTCTCGTGAAAAATTTTATCTTCCCCGGGAAAATAATATTAACTCTTACTACAACATTAATATATATATTTTAAATTTATGTAGTGTGTCATTTATTGATATTAAATAGAGTAGTTTTACAATTGGTCGGTTATGAGCACGGGTGCTTCTAGAGATACATGTTACTATATAAGATTCCTATCTTGTTTTTAGCACCGTGTCTTACTACCCATCCGAGTTATACGCTTTTGAACTAGTTGCGCTGATTGTTTTACAGATTATGAGGGCTATAGTTAGAGGAGGTGTACCTAAATTTTCTTGGAAGGAGAGTGTAAAACTGTTTTGGATAAACTACCCTCAGTACACCCGACCGAGATTTGAACCTCGAACTCTCCGTCTTCGGTAGTCTATTCTACTGCGAGAATAGCACGTTAGACCACGCACCACCAAAGGGGGTAAGATCCCTAATTATTGTGCAAAAAAATCATAAACCCTATTCTGGTGTCGATAAATAATATTCATCCCACTATAATTCTTAAAAGATTAATTATGTTTTGAGATTCTTAAAACTGTTTGTGCTAATTAATAACACTAGTCAAGACATGTTAGTTTTAGTTTAAAAAAACTACCACGGTTCAGTCAATACTTTGATAAATTATATAGTTCCTAAAATAACGAAAGTATTAGTTCTTAAAATGGTGTGAATGGTTTATGTATGCCCTGAATATGTTGTTATACAAATGTTAGGAACTTATTTTTTTAATGCAGCGTAGTTATTGAATAATCAAATACATAATATTGAACGTTATTAGCGCGTTAATGGGAAGTTTTTGGTTTATTTGGTGCTACATTAAAGAAATATTTTTAATATGGCGTGTAAAACTTCCTCACTGTTTTGATACAAATAAAATATGTATTTTGTTTTGTCATTTCTGTATTTTTAATATTTTACATAACTGTTAATTTAACACTGCGCATATACTTTATTTTCTTTACTTTTAGTTGTCAGGGTAGTTTTATTTAAATATTCATTGCAGTACTGTGTAAATTTAATTTTATTTACGTGCTTTTCTGTGTTTTATGTATAGGTGACTCAACAGAAAGCTACGTAAAAAACGGTATTCGTGCCATGATTAGCCTACATACAATAATATACAGTACTGTACAGTGAAATAATTATATATGTGATATATTTTCACAGACAGAATAAACTGAATATAAATAAACTGTAGAGTCAGCATAATTTTTTGATGATATTTCTAAATAGCTTTTGTTTATAAGCACAGCATCTTACTACCCGTTCGAGCTGTATGCCTAAGTTCTATTTACACTAATGGTTTAGAGATTAGGAAGGTTTAATTGAGAATAGGATCACCCGCATTTGCGTGGAAGAATAGTGGAAAACCATGTAGAAAAAAACCCTCAGTGCACCCGACCGGAATCGAACTACGATCTCCTCACCTTTGGTAGTCTAGTCTAACACGAGAGTAGCACGTTTGAACACGCAGCCACAGAAGTGGGATTCTAAGTAGCTGACACTTCTTAATAAATTTATATTAAATTCTAAACGGTGTCCACTATTAAGAGGTATCGCTTTAACATGTAAAAATAAAAACTCTCAGAGTTTCTGATCTTACCTTATATCCGGTAAACGTGAATCATTTAATCGTTGACTCAGTGAACAAGTACTTTTCTTTTTAAATGTAGTTTTATAGTATTTTATTGTACCTCTCTACTGTGTTTAGGCTCACATTATCCAAACATTGTTGAACAATAAAGTCCGATATATCCTCAAACCGCGCCTTTTCATGATCGCATCTGGTTGAGGGAAGTCTGGATGTGAATGATTTGCATAATCCACATCACATGTACACTTTTCTAAGAAATTATTAAACATACATTGCGCAAAAAAACAACAACTCCATAAGCTATATTTTATTGTAAAATTATAAAATGGTGATCCATTTATGATTAAATAGGGGTTAGGCCTGTTTCTAAAAAGAATAATTTCGGATTTCACTCGAAGTCTGCTACCTAGTTGTTGTTTTTTCACCCCTGCATCTTACTACCTGTTTAGTCTATAAGCTTATGTACTAATTACAATAACATATAGGGGAAGAGGAAGGCTAAATCTAGAGGAAGTGTACCCGCATTTTCGTAGAGGGAATGGAAAACTATTTTTGGAAAACCACCCTCCGTACCCCCGGCCAGGGTTCCAACCCAGCTCTTCCCGTCATCGGCAGTCTAGTCCAGGGCTTCTCAGCCTATATTCATCTGTGACCTCTTTGGACTATACACATTTTATCAAGACCCCTCACTCAATATCATAAGTGCAATTGGTAGTAACACAGTATATAGTCTATTTTACCGGTTTGTGCGCGTACTTGTTTTACGTGAACCCCGTTTGATGGAACCCTGTTTTGCGCAAACCGTGTTTGAGTGAACTACCTTAAATATAAGTATAGCTAAATCATAAAAGAATTATGCTGACTAAAAAATTATATATGAAAGTAACAAAAATGAAAATATCTTCAAATAATTTACTATATTAAAAATTCGTGTGTATAGTATATTGACATACAAGATATAAGTAAGAAAATGCAAAAAAAAAAATTTGTATTATCAAATTTGAACAGACCAAAGAAAGTTTTACTGACGGCTGACAAAAGATAAGAATACGCTTACCTTTAATGAGATGGCTGTGATTGCTTACTCTGACACAATAACTCGAATCGTAGCTTAATATTGGTCACTGCTGTTCTCATAGCGATCTCGATGTTCTTAATTATTATTATTATTATTATTATTATTATTATTAGCACTGCGTCTTACTACCCATTCGGGTTATACGCACTTACGCTATTGTGTTATGGTAGGGTGATTGTGAGATGAAATGGAGGACATACAGTTTAACGTGGAATCCGAACCACGGCGGAGGCCTGGCATTCCCCACATTCACAAGATGTATTGTCAGAGGTGAAAGGAGGGTTTAGTAATCAGATAAATCTATGCCAGGACCGAGGATTGAACCCCGGCCGCCAGCACAGAAGTCCGACACCTTACACGGTGTTCTTAAGACTTGAGCGGTATTCGGTTTTAATTGCCATCATTGTCGAAAATGCAAATTCGCACAAATAGGTGGTAGCGATTGGAATCGCTACTTCCGACAATATTGGAAATTCCAAAAATTGTTCAAGTTTTTCCTTGAAAATCTAAATTTGAGTTTTGAAATACATGAAAGTTTCGCAAATTCTTCTCGGGATTTCAACGAGAGATGCTTCACATTTCCCATCTCCACGATAAAAGGGCTTTGAATCCAATTTAATTGATTATTGTCTAACTTCTGTAGAAAATATTTCTGATGATTGTTTTACAATCATATCAAATTATTGTTATTTGCTTAGTCAAGTCAAAACTAAGCATATTATCAACAATAAAATCCTTTGTATAGGAAAACATTTCAAATGAGTCATTTCTAATTTAATTCTTCCAAATGTTTTATTTCTTCTTGAAAGCCTGAATTTTATCTTTCAGTGTAAAAATATTTGTGCTCTCTCCTTGGAAAGACATATTAAGTTCGTTGACTTTCTCAAATAAACCTGACAGCATAATTTGCACAACCAATTTTAATTGTGAAAGAAATTGACATATTCAGAGTTATTTTCAGACAGAAATAAGTTTTATTTAATTTTTTTCACACCAATAGCCATCTCAATGCTCGTCCCTTTGGTAGCCATCGCACTTCTCTATGCAGTAAAAATGTTCTGAAATTGGATTCATTTCATCATATAAATTCGCAAAGAGGCGACTATTAAGGACACGACATTTAATAAAATTGATAAACTTAACCACATCTTGTAGTACAGTATTCAGATCTGTGGACATTTGCAATTAAGTAGGAGGCTTCATAAGATGCTCCTAAGTACTTTTTATCGACCAATACATGAGTTTCAAGAGATTGGTTTGGTTTTTTCGATGATTCTAATAACCTTTTTAAAAACTGTACAGGCTTATTGTAATAGGTAACATACTTTGTGTGTAGATGTCTTTATAAATTTGCAGGTTTGAGACTTTTACTCGCCAAGCATTCATTACAAATCAAGCAGACAGGTCTGTCTACAATATGTTTGGAAATAAAAGTAAATCCATATTGCAAAAATGTTTCATTGTAATTTCCTCTTTTTTGCCCGCGAATGAGAAATATCTTCAGTTTTATGTATATGCACTTTATTGTTAGTGTATGATTATTCTGGTTCTGCAGGATTTATAGTTTTAGTATTATGTGCTGTCTTAGATTTGACAAATTTAAGCACTTATTCATGGGTAAGATAATTTCTATGTTATTACAATTTGTCTTTGAAATGATGGCAGCCAATAACTGGTGACAGTTAATTATTTGCTCATCCAGTACATCTTTATACGCCAGAGATATTAGAAGAACAACTAAACAACTTAACACTGTATAAGCAACATTGAAAAACTTAACAACTGAACACTGTAAAAACTACCACTGAACAACTTAACATTGAACAGCTCACACTGAACATTGAACAACTAGCAAAAGCTCCGGACATGGTAGATCTCAAACTGCTAATAAGGACTTCGGCACCAGGCGAAACTATTTAGTGACACGAGTTGGTGAACTGTTGTGGAACTCAACTAGTCAGTATTGATGATGAGGTTTGAAATCTACCTGCTAGTATTTCTATCTATCTCTGTCTCACTTTCAAGTTACAAGCTGTCAAGAATGAGTCACGACAGGACGTACTTTCAAATCTTTTGTTAATCTCCCTGAACAGAAAAAATCGAGACGAGACACTGTCATGTTGAGACAACAGTGCAGCCTAAAATCACAACAAGCAATGTCACCACTGTGGTCGCAAATGAAGGATAAGATTAGTGACATAGTATTAATGATTTTTTTTTCCAAATTTTCTGCGACTCCCAATACTATTTACGCGACTCCCAGAGGGGTCGTGATTCCTAGGTTGAAAAGCCCTGGTACAGTCTATTGCAAAAGAGTAACGCCTGAAAGTTGGTGCACACTGGTCACTCTAGCATTGGCTTGTATCGTTCCGCACCATCTCGGAAAATATTCTCGATTATAGTTGGGTTTTCCCACTGTTTTTCTCATTTTCAGGTTGTTGGGAAACTCAGAGCCTAAACCGCATATACAGATTGTCTGAACCAAAAGTAATACAAAGTCCCTACACACTTATATACGGAAACCGATGTTAACACCATTAAATTGTGTATAAAGTTCCTGCGTACAGCGCCGGGAAAACAAAGCTATTCGAGCATGCATGTACAACAAATTGCATAGGAGCTAGGCGCACGTCACTACACTTTAATATTTTGGATGTCAGCAGAACACACCCCAATTAATAGTGAAAAACACACGAATCCATCTAGAAATGCGAATAAGTTCTGAGGGTCATCATTAACGGCCCTACCTCACAAATACGGCTTGCTATTATTACATCTGCAGTGCCATGCGCCTAACTACTATGCAACCTGTTGTACACGCACGTTTGAACAGGTTTCCTCTCCCAGCGCTGTTCGCCGAAACTTTGAACACAATTTAATGGTACTAGTTTAGCTTTCCGGGTGTAAATTATAGGATTTTGTATGATTCTTGGTTCAAACTAGCTATATGTGCAGTTTGGGCTGTGAGTTTTCAAACATCGCACAATTAGCGGGATTTGCTCGCTACGGCTCGCACCGGATAGGAACAATTTTCCAGAGAAATAATTTCCATTGCAATGCGATGCAAGCCGGTCACGTGTACACTACCTTCAGGCTCGCATCGCACCGGCTGCTGGACTTCGGTTGTATTTGGTTATGTCGGCTACCCCTTGAGAACACCTGCGGATAGCCCGAAATGTAATTAAGAAGTGATTCACAGAAATACATGAATGTATTGATCTTGGTGTCAAACGTACTCATAGATAATAATTATAAATTGTACAAAATTTAGTATATATACAAACCAAAGTTAATAAGGATTCTAGATGAATACTGAACAAATAAATTGGTGTACAAATTTGATCTTCAAAATTGCCTTGGTATCAGATTTAATTAACAAAATCATCCCACAATGCCCAGTTTAATTCGCCAATAAAAACAAACTTAAATATATTTTGCATAGCATTAGACTGCATAATTTTAACAACTCACAGATTCAATTAGTTATTTCAGACTAGGATGGTGCATAATACCTTTACATCCCCAAGTATAGAGATGGTTTAGTCCATCAAGTATTTTCGGGAGGTTTACAAAACCTCTCCCCTTTTATCCCTCAGATCAACATGAATTGTTGTTTTTTAATCGCAATGAAATATTACCGTGAACGTGTATGTTTTACGGCCAAGCGCGTCGAACCAGGTGTTTAAATAGCGCCGACAAGTTGTCTATCAGGATTTATTGTTTCGTAAATCCTTAGCCTTTTTTATGGGGGAGGGAGGCGTCCATTTGTCATTGAGTCCACGACCGAATGCTGTCTGTCAGAGGACGATAGTATTTATTAATTCATTATCGCTATTCACTCAATTTGAGGGGGTAAACAAATTGTTTATCAAACAAACCTAGTCAAAACAATTGAAAATATTAGTCAATGGAAGTCTTTTTGCCTGTCTACTTAAAACGATTTGGGGAAAAATTATATTATAATTTGGGAAAGAATGTCCTGAAAGCTTCTTCAATGTTGTATCGACCGCAATAATCACAAAATATTTATGTTTAATTTCTATATGTATTTCATATATAAGTATATCTTCAACTTGTCAATGTAAATATTATGTTAATTTCTACGTGTGAATAAATTACTAATTACTATTAGTAATACTCTTAGTCTTTCCTTTAAAGTAGCTAGCCTACCTTTCAGGGTAAACAGAGTGTGCATGTTAATATACGGTTTGTGTATACAAACAAACATACATACATAAATACATATGTAGACAAATAAATAATTATACCCTTATTTTGGTAGGAAAAACAGTATTTGGTTGTTATTAAAGTCAATAAAACAATTTTAATAGATTCATAAATCAAGTCATGTTATATGCAGCTGCCACTTTTGATTGATATTATCAATACCCATAGAATAATACAAATAATATAGATAAATGTTATCGCTGTTGGTCATAAAGAAATATGTTGGAATTTTACAAACTGTTCTTCCAACCAAATTCAGGGTATACAATAGAAACTAGTTGATGCAAATTTTACGGGACAAGGTACAATCCGGCAGAACGAAATTCTGAGTGATACGCAATTTTGGGATATTTCACTTTCATGGATTCAATTACACACATGTAGTATGCCATGGAACTAACACACTTATTAACAGAACGAGGAATAAGATTTTTTTTTACAAAGAAATACTTGTTTACAAATCAAAGATTGCTTGCCCAATCTTAAAGCGCACGTACATTACATATTGCACACTTTTAACTACTAACATATTTCATATTCTACCTTTTAACAGCAACTGTATCGTCAATGTACAATACTGTATTTTGAAGACATGATTTCAATAAGATATTTTCAGTTGTTATTAATACAGTTTTTATTAGTCAAAAGTGTGTGTAGGATAGACTTGAATTTAACATAACCGTGATTCCAATAAACGAAATTCTAGTTTACATTCATATACGTACAGTACACATCTATATTTATAGACCCATTTATAAGCACGCAAATTATACAATAAGAGAGGTGGAGAGTGTGAGAATTTGAAAGAGCAGAAAGGAGAATAGGAGAATTAATTCAGGAAGGCTTATCAATCGCGTGAATATGAGCGGTAGACATTTGTAAACGAAAACCATTTGTAAAAGTATCGTGCTCACTCCGTATGCAATTAGGTCTCTCAAAATGAAACAATTGTTCTGATAGTCCGTTTGAATTAGCGAATGAATGAATGAATGAATCAATGAAGACTTTTTCCGCACCCACATTAAAGCAATTTTTATTTTAATCCGAGCAAAGAGAGTCTCATTTCCCGGGTATGGTACTCATCCACCCATGTTTTATTAGATTTTCAGTCGTGTCACCCTACATTTTTATTATTTTATTTTACTTGTGAGTTCTTCTCTTCATTGTGCGTTGATAATTCTATTTCGAGTCAAACAAAAGCCGGCTTCTTTGTTTCCCTGGGACTGCCATTGAGCCCCC
>CABFVX010005358.1:0-13280 GCA_902151425.1 Timema shepardi
ATAGTAAAACTTTTTGGATAATGTAAACATATTATTGAGGCAAGATACAAAGTTCACACTAAGTTAACATAATAAAACAAAATTGTGCTTGAAGTACACACTGAAGAGATTTTGAAAACTCTGATAGTGACACCAGCTTCATCAGCTACTGAAGAACCCTGTGTTGCTGAGCCTATTAAACAACTTTCATCAAAACAAATCGCTGAATGTTTTAAGCACATTGACAATGCAATTAGAATCATTGAAGAGAATGACCCTAACACGGATAGAAGGGCCAAAGTTGCCAGAGAGATTCAGAGTTCTTTTTTGGATTGGTACAAAGCACTCTATAAAGAGAGAGAGGAAACATGCTGCCCGTCAGTTGGGTCCTGACCATTTCATCAAAGAAGTTTAAAATCGTCAAGTCTTAAGACCAAGGGCCTTCACAACAGCAACAGCTTACCGTCCAAAGGTCTTCAAAAGGGCAGGAGCCTACCATCCAAAGATCTTTAGAATCGCTAAAGCCTACCACCCAAGGGCCTTCAAGGGAGCAAGAGCCTACCGTCCTAGGGCCTTCATGCCAGGAAGAGCCTACGGTCATAGAGCCTTCAAGAGAGCAAGAGCTTACCATCCCAGGTCCTTCAAGTGATCAAGAGCTTACTGTCTAAGGGCCGTCAAGAGATCAAGAGCTTACTATCTAACGGCCGTCAAGAGAGCATGGATCAAAAAATAGCAAATTATGTTTGCAGAAGAGGGTGCAAAGATGTTAAAAAAATTTGCTCAGGAGAGGCAACAGTGGAGAGCTGTGGCAAAGCAACGGCAAGGTTGACGGCTTGATGACGAGTTCACTAGCCACTCAGCTGTGATGAAAAATTAGCTATTACATTGAGGCAACTTTTTTTCTATCTTCCATCACCGTAAACAAAACTTTTGAATAACTCATGTTAAATAAAACCTTTTACAACGCTGTAGAAAACCAACACACATGCAGCTGCGTCCAAGCTTCTTCGAAAGAGGCAAGGCCGCTGACGATAGACACAAGCTATCGCCGCTTTTAGCGAATCACTACATAGCTAAACATATGTCACAGTCCTTTGAGGTGGCTGTTTCTATGGAAGTATTCCTTTAATTCTTCTGGTAAGTTATGGTCAAAATTTATAACAAATGTCAGTAAACCGTGATCTTTTGGATGTCTGTCCTTTTCACAAGAGAAAACAACATTGCACATATTTTATTAACAAATTTAATAATTTTTGGGAATTTAACTCTGGTGAGTAGCGATTAAAAAATTTGGTGAACTAACCTCACTAGCTAGAATTCGCCAAATAATGACCCGTTTTCAAAGGTCATATCCCTACCATGTTGATAAAAGGAAGAATAGAACCGCATTTTATGTTGGTTTATCAAAAAGTCCGCGGTTCGCACAAAATCAGTGATAGGACCATATGCAGTAGTGTTTAGGTGCTAAATTACTGGGGAGAGGGGGGTTTCTAGCCAAGTATTTAAATTCAATTTTAAATTATTCTATTACATTTACTTGTTGATATATATATATTTTAGTGGTCAGCCATATTTTTTTTATAACTGCGTCTTTTTAGGTTACACACATATATAATTACTCTAATGGGGTTAGGGACAAGGAAGGATCCATTTCAGAGGTAAAATCTACCCGCATTAGCGTGGGGAACCTTTTAGGAAAAACCACCCTCAGTAGACCCAACTTGAGATTCAACCACTTAAAAGTCCACCCTCACTCATAATTGGCGTTATTAATGCTCCCCCACCCCTGCCCACATACTAAGGTAACATCACCAAAATTTTAATCCTAGATTTTTACCGGCAATGATGTTCAAGCTTTTAAAGTCCAAAAGCATAAAATACATTCTAGTATTGCTTACGGACATTGTATTCATACCAAACGATAACTTTAGAACAATATTAGCTTGATGAGAATGATGAGCTAAAGAAAATATTTTCTGTAATAATGCCAGTCAGTGGCAAACGGTTACAATATTCATACTCATTGAATCCTAAGCGTTTTCAGTAGAGAGGGGCCGACGCTTTAGTCTTAAAATAATGAAAATGACGGAATTATAAGAAATGAAGCACAAATACAAGTAGTTAAGTTTTTATTTTTATTTGTACTTCACTCTAAGGATTAGGGATAGTTTAAAAGTTATATTATTAGAAGATACACCGAAGAGAAAAACGTTGCTGTGGTTAGGTCATGTGATGAGAATGGTGAAGGACAGAATGCCTAATACAGTCTTACAGAACAGAGAGAAGAGCAGAATACTATGGACAGGATGAATAGACCAAGCGCAGAAGGACATGGAGGCCAAAGGAGCGGATCTGTGAAGCGTGGCTGAGGGAAAAGTTTGGAAAGATCGACAGGGACGGAAGAGAGAACGTGCCAGACGAGCCGCAGAGGTGTAAACGTCAGATGTTGACGACTTTACTCTATGCGATTCTATCATGTTTGTTTAAGAGTCTGTTTCCCTCCATGGATAATACCTGACTTGAGTATTACAACTTGAATCAGGTGTCTTTAACAGAGAGGTTTAATATAGTCTAACCCACACCGGTTGTCACATGGTCTAACCTGCTTCTCTCGTGTCAAGACTAGACTGCCGATGATTGGGCACATTGAGGTTCAAAGCTCAAGTGTACCGGGGGTGATTTTTCCAAAATGGTTTTACACTCTCCCTCCACACAAATGCAGGCACACTTCCTCTAAATAAAGCCTTCTTAGTTCCTAAAAACATTAGCATAATTAGTACTTAAGCATGTAGCCCTAATAGGTAGTAAGATGCAGTGAAATCAGGCTGGAAAACATTTACAAGGAAAAAAGAAAAAATACACAAAAATTTAAAAATGTTTGTAATTCCGTTTATTTGGTTGATAGCACAAAAATAATATAAAACAAAGTGTATAGTATTTTAAAATGGCACCACTTATTAAAGGTGCTTTTAACAGACGAGCTTCATTTTAATGTATCATTTGATTACAAACTAATTTGGAACATATTTAAAAAAAAAGATAATGCACTTCAGTATACAATAATAAGATTTATTAAATTACGTTGAGACATATTGTCCAAGTATTTGATGTACGAAAATATTAAAAAGGTTAAACATATCTTTATAAAATATAATTCCTGCTATTTTTTCAAATTCAACAAACCTATTTGCTATTTGAAATGTTTTTTATATTTAATGGATAGTCTATAGCTAACATGCACACATACACAATACAATATATCTATTCAAATAATACAATTGAGAAAAAAAAATCAACAAACATAACAATTATTTTATACAATCGTGTTAAACAATTTTTAATTCAAAGCATAAATACAAACAATAGTTTAAAAACCTGTGACAATATTGTATACAAATAATATGTGAATTTACATCAAATGAAATTATACTAGACCATTATTATATTGAAAATAAAAGTATTGCCACAATTTGACAAAGGTCAGGCAATAAAAATATAAAAAATCACCATTACATACAATAAAATTATATGTTGGTTTTTTTTATTAATACTTTATCTACGTTTGAACTACATATAATTTTGCAGGCAACTTTTTTAACACACATAAATACACTAGAACTTCAGAATATCAACATAAAAATAACATCGTAAAAACATAAGTAACACTTCTTAAAACTATCAGTGACGGCTCATTTGTGATTTGAAAGGTGAGGCTTAGAAGTGTTTGTCACCAGTGATTATCTATTTTAGAATTTCACATAAAAGATAGATCATATTATGAAACTTTAGATAGGCTGGTTAAGTAAATATGGATATTTCGTCCCGGAGATTTTGCTTTTCCCACACTGGTCTACTTACAAATACTACTTCTTGATGTCCGCGGTCTAAAAAAATATACAAAATGTATTAAGCCTAGTAGTCAGGGCCGCCCTTTGGGGGGGGGGTTGCAAAGGGGCCCCGCGCTTGCTTGACAGAGGCCCAAAACAAGTTGTGGGGGGGAAATGTTTGCTTGAGCTCTCCTTGTACATGCGACCAAGCAGATATTGCGAGAGTGGAAAAAATAAATAAAAACATAACCACATGGTTTGAACGAATGAAGTGAATTCTTCCGTTTTAAATCCACCGATTTGCACTTGTCTGTCTGTCTTGGATATGTCTCGCGATAACTTTTGAACATGATGACTTTATTTCAAATTTTGAACAGTTGTTAAGGGGAGAAATACTGAGCGACAGGTTACGGAGAAATAAACCCTTACTTGTATAAGTACACGACTTCTAGCATTAATTATTAAATGTATTTACCTGATACCTTATATGGCTAAAAATAGGTGGTTGGGGTGAGGTAGATAACCAAGGGCTCTTCAAGCTAAGTTTTTCGAGGGCCCCACATCTGTTAAGGGCGGCCCTGCGCAAGTGTTTATCAAAGTGGAGTTTGAGTAAATCTTTGGTTTCTCATGTCTATCACATCCGCTACTGTCCATTCTCGCTCATATCTTATCAAATCAGTTGACACAAAATATTATGAGCAATATTCCTCTAACTCTCATCAATTGCTTACCCCTCTTGGGGCCATGTTCTAACCAATGTTAGCCCTTCCCTTCTGAAAGTGAGGCTCGATTCCTGACTAGACCAATCTCAAGTTTTGTCAGTGTAATCTTTAAATTTCACATTTTTCTCATATCATTTATGAGGGCTCATTGTTTTTAAATAGTCGATAATTATTTTTTTTAAATAAATGTTCCGATTTGAGCATTGTCAAAACCCTGCAACAAAGTCAATAAAAGAGAAGCCTGATTGTCCCTGAAAAAAAATTTAGACCAGTGGGATTTGTAATTGATCTTTACTTGCCTCATATGACGAACAGTCACCGCCAACTACCCTGCTTGTAAACCTGTATGAATATGAGTATTAAGTCTTAACCATGACATAACAAACTAAACATCCGACTATCAATATTTCATACATATTGTAACAAACTATTAACTATGCAAGACTTGCAAATAAAATACATATTAATCGAATGAATAAACTTACAAACAAACATTGAAACAACAAAGATATTAAGAGCAGAGTCTAAGGCTTAAGACAGGCTCACCACAAATGGTGAGTGTGAGGATAATGAGGAGGGGGAAGAGAACGTAGAGGAGGGGGTGAATTCGGAGTTGGAACTACGGCAGCGAGATAAGGCAACTTTATTCATTTGCACCTGAGAAAAATTACAGCCGGAACCTTTTAACAAAAACAATGCGATATAAAATATTGTCATGAATATAAACAACCGCAGGGCAGGAGAAAGATTGCGGGGAAGGACAGAATTGAGGACGGGGTAAAGTACAATGGAGTAGACAAATTTTTATGTGGAAGGGGGGAGGTTTTGGAAATTTGACTTAATATGTCGATGTCATTTTTATAAAAATTCTTTTTAGCACTGCGTTTTACTACCCATTCGGGTTATACGCTAATGGTTTTAGGGATGAGGAAGGTTATATTTATAGGAAGTGTACCCGTATTTGCGTGGAGGAAGAGTGGGAAACCATTTTGGAGAAATAACGCTCAGTACACATGACTAAGATTCAAACCTTGAGCTCTCCGTCATCGGCGGTCTAATCTACTGCGAGAGTACAGCGTTAGACCACGCCGCCATCGTAGCAGATTTCATATAACTATATATGCAAGGGAGTATAGGTGAGGGTTTGATGGGTGGAGGAGGAAAAAAATGCGTGTAATCAAAACTGTTAAATAAAACAAATTAGACATGACCAGTTGATAAAAAGAGTTTGCCTCCTTTTCTCAGCCCCACTAACTCTATTCATTCCAAAAAACTTTAAAGATCAATAGTACAAGTATATCACACATATATAGAACCCCCTCCCCCCAACAAGTTTCAAGGCCCCCCTCCCCCTTTTCAATATCCATGATTCACAATAAGATCCTCTTTCCCCTACATCCCATTAACAGGCCACTTTTTCTTATTGTCACTGTACAAGAATAATAATTAATAACACACAGATAAGTACACACAAAGCAAATCCAAATGAATACACGTATCTATATCGGATAAACAGTGAAACATTAATAGACCAACCTTTATGGGATTGGAAGGTGTAGTCGCGAAACAAAGTTATGTTGTAAGCACTGCAAAACTAATTTATAATATATCATTCAAGAGTTTATTGACTTTTTAAATTGTGAAACTCGATGAATTATTAAGATTTTGCAGGTCAAAAAATATGCATTTTTTCAAGTATTTTAGATGCAAAGCTACAAATAAAAAAAAACTGGTTATTTTCACATTTAAAAAAAATAGATCCTCTACATCAAAATGATCATCAATGTTTCACTGTAATTACAAACAGAAGAGCTAGAATAGTTATACAGTAAAAATTGCAGTTTAGCTTAATACATTGTCTGTCTGTCTTGTATAAAATAGTAGGCCTATTGGTAATGTTGCAAAATGTTGAAGGCACTTATTTCAGAGGATAAAATATATATTATCTTAGTATTGTACTTAAACATTTAACTGTGTACTGTTTGATAAATGCGAGCGTTCAAAATAAGATGCTCAGAAGTAATTATAATATTTGCCAAAACAAAAAAATGTAAAAAATAAAACAAAAAATGCGATGGATCAAATTCTATATTTCTCGAGTCCGAATCTTAAATTTTCTTTCCGAGCTATAATCTAATATTTTATCATATATTATATTATCTATTATAAACTTGATCTTGACACAAAAAACCAACAAACTTAAAACTTCCGACAATAATTTGTACTAACAATAATTATTACTTCTTTAAATGACAAAACATGAATAGTTGGTGAGAGTGCACATCACAGTAGGAAGGCCTCAAGTCCCATCATTACTTAAAAGACCTTTACTGCCAAGGTCAATGACCCACTATTTCCACGGTGATGTCATATTTTCTACCCTCTCCCTGAGGTCACTAAAACCTAAATGGCATCATCAAAATATTGCAATTCTGCCCATTTGATTTATTACTTCTTTTTTAAAGTTCAAATAAAATATTTTCGCACTAAATTGCCATTATAAATTTATAGGCAACTATTTGGCATGTATCGGACTGTGCATTGCACCCTTAAACCCTTACATTGTTATAGCTCACCACATTTTAAAATCTCGTCTCATTTATTGTGTCGTGTTATAGTGTGATTCTTTGCAGAGACGCTTTGCGGACGCCCAGAAATCCCGTGAAAATTAACAAGTGGTCGATTATTTTAAAACATAGTTTCCCCTATAGAAGAGGAAATTATTTAATTTTTAATGGCGTATAACATGAAATATCGTAGTTCTGAGATCTAAGTAAATGTTAATAAACATGGATCTAGCCTTCCTAAAAAAAAGTCATATTTAACAGCCTTACGATAGATATTTCTTTGATAACTGATAATTGTTTAAGTAGTTTTGAAGCTTCAGTTATGCCATTCACATAAGAAATATTATAGAATGAGTATACTTTCCTTCAAGAAGATTGTACCCTTAAGTATAGAGGCTTTAGGCTTAATGGTATGCTTCGACGGACGAGCTTTATATCACAATTTAATTTGATTAAGAATTAATATGAAGTATGTCCTAAAGATCGACAACTAAACTTGGTACAATACTCTTCTGTTAATAAGGATATCTACTTTTCCCATATCGTGTTTCAACAAAACCTGTGAAAAAAAACACCATTTGAACTCATAAAAACTTGCGTCAGTTTCAGAGTAATAACTGCTACATTATTTTTAAGTTTAAAAAATAAAAATAAAATGGTGTTGACACGCCAAATTCCAAATGTTTGTGTTTTATGTAAAATGGAGTTTAGTATGCCATAATTTAGATAAATAACTCTTTCGGCTTTTGATTTTAAACATGTTTTTAAAATTGTATTGTTAGGTTGAAGTAGAAGAAATATTACAACTATGACCATCGATGTTTACATATTATATTAACAACTAATCAACAAAGATATATTATTCTATTATAACTTTATTTGGTATACTACTTAATTAAAATGCCAAAAATAGTGAGCATAATTGATATAAAGAAAAAAATTGTGAATGGATTTTTTTTACACATCAGATAAAAAATAGGAAGATCTTTTGAATCAATTTTTTCTATTGATGCGTTTGTAATTTTTTTTTATGTCTTATATAACAATTTTCATGATGAAATTTATTCTTATTTTATTTTCAAACCGAAATTCGTTGTTTTGTGTGGCAAAATTTTAAAAGATTTATTTACCATAAATAATGTAAGGTATTTATTAATAAAGTGACGTTGATACAAAACCATCTTAATCATTGCTTTAATAATAAAATATTACATTTGTTCTTATTAAATATGATTCTAAGGCTTTTTTTCTTGAATCAAAGAGTTTTTTTATGGCTATTTCTTAAAAATAACACTATTTTCAACACCTTTTTTGTATTTATTTATTCTTATAGATATCTGAACAGAATAAATATATTTATCGAAAAAAAGGCATTTTGTATGACTTTTTTTAAAGGGTAGCTAATTTATTTGTGCATCGTATACTCACATCTTATTCTCTCGACCCCGAGTGAAACGGGCTTGTATGAAAAAGGCTTCTAATACTGGAGTATAAAAGTTAAAAATATATCATATCCTTCTTTAAGTGTAAATAAAATATATAAATATACATTCATACATTGGTAACCATACATAACCTGTGTAGCTATATTTGAGTCATGGCATTTAAACTAGGAACATTGATACAAAGATTAAAAATTGACAACAATGAGTCAAAATTAAAACTTCTAATAGTTGTTCACTTTGAAAGTAAAATTTTGGATTCGACAATTACAAAGCTTCAGGGGGAAAAAAAATGTATATATCTAGAGTTAACCCCAAACTTATGTGATTTTTTTTTAAAATTTCCTGTTATTATTTCCATAACAAATTAGGGTTTGCCCCCCAAAAAACTAAATTAATAAAATTAATTTGTGATAACTTGATTCATGATTTATGATTAAAAAATAACATTTTATAAATTATGTTTTAATACCAAAATTTACATATTTATGCAAAATATAATATTTTTATCATTCATCAAGCATTTTTTTTAAATATTCGACTTTCAATTAGGCTCTAGAAATATCTTATTTTATTCAATTCAACCTTGCCTCAAATTAAAATAGTGGACTTTGCTTACCCCTAATTAATTTAAATTTATATCAAACAATAAAAGTAGATAAAAAAAAACTTATAAAAGGTAACTGTATTCTTTTCATTGTAAAATATTATATTTTTTGTTCCCTTTTGTGTGTTTTCTATCCACTTTTCCTGTACGTTTTTCCAAATAAATATACAAAATACTTCAAAAAGTGAAACAAAAAAAATTCTTCAAGAGAAAAATTAAACAAAAATAAATCAAATTAATTGCTAACAACATCATCATCAACTGTTTCCAGCCTGTGGCTGTGTCAGTTTAGTAAAATGCCTCCATCTCCCTCTATCCTTCCACCATTCTTCCTCCTTTAATCGCTCAGCAAATAAAACTACAGCTTCATAATTAATTAAAATAACAAAATGATTCATACACAGTTATAACAACAACAAAAAAATCCTCAAAGAAAATGGTGAAAAAATATTTTAATGATTGTTTTAAGACTCCAATAGTACTAAGACACGAACATACTATTTACCTCTTAGTAAACTTTACACTAATAGCCAATGAACATTGAAACGAGGGTATAAGGGCAAGTCCTAGACACTTATCAGAAAACGGTAGGCCTCAAAGTTAACAATTAAAACAAAACAAAACACATAATTTCCCCCTTACTGAAGAAAGAAACTGATGTAGCGTGAAAATTTCAAAATTATGAGTTCTATTAACTGTGAACTTGAGGTCTACCATTTTCTGGTGAGTGTGTAGGCCTTGCCCTACTCTCTTCTTCTCAATGCATTAAATACGCCCGTTTGACACGATTTTTTTCTCTATTTCCTTTTTTTATTTTTTGCATGAACTCGGTGAATTTTCTTTTGTAATGTAAGTAAAAGAAAAAAAAATGAAGTTTATGGATTGAGTTAAAAATATATATACAAACGGTTAAAATATTGGTCTCAGTCAAATAGACGGCTATATATATCAAACCCTGAAAGTGAATAATAATGTCATAGAGAGATTGTGTAGATACACTTTACAATATTGGTCGGTAAAATTCACTTTAAAAAAACAACGCATGAACTATAGCTTGACATTTAGTCCCTGAATTCAAAAAAATCACTGATGACTTTAGGACGGTATTCCTAATTTTGTTACAACATTATTACAATCATATTCTTATATTTCCTGTAATGCGAAATACCACAATAAAGGTAAAGGGAATCAAGATTTTGTATCCCCAATAATCTCAGTGAGATGTTTTAACCCATTCCCTGGCGTGAGTTTAATACACCGAAATACGCAGGACCAGCAGACATTTTTCTACTCGTATAATCTGACCCCGACGAATTTTCGCTATTAACCTATTTTTTCATTCATTGTTTTATTCATTGTCATAATATTGCATTGAACTGGTAGCCCCATCCTTTCTCTTCAATATGAAGTATTCAGATTGGCTAAAAAAACAACGGTTCATTGATAGATGACATTACAATAACTTCTTGCAATAAAACGTCGATGCAAATGTTTTAACAAACAAATATGTTGTTCAACGCCCGCACCAGGGAATGGGTTAATATAGTAAAAAAAATATTTGTTAAAACACTTGACAATAATAAGCACCCGTATACCTTCAATAAAAGGTCAATACCAATGTTCAATTCAATACTGGAGGAGGGGAAGGGAGGGGAGAGACTGAAAACTTTCGTGGCTTACCGTGGCCCGGCTGAAGAGACAAAAAATAATATTTCAAGATATCGACGTCCACGGACGGCGGTAAAGCGTGTTTCTAGACAGTAAAATGTAAAGCAACACGAGACAAGAGCTGCCTCACGTCCACAGTGAGGTTGGCATCATGCCTTGCACAGAGCTAGGGTTAGGCGTGAGAACCTCGTTCTCCAGGAAGTGCAGGGGCAGATTCACAAGGTGACCCTGGAAACACACACAAAGCTCCAACATGACACGGCCAACAAGTGTAGTGTGAGTAAGGTGAGAACATCGAGTACTACCGAGATGGGAGCCTCGAATAACTTGAATCCTTATGGATATTCGAGGATTCAAGATTAAAATTCTTAAAATTAGAAAAGTTTTAAAGCTCTAATAGTACAAATTGGTGGCTCAGAACTAGCATAATTATAGGACAAAGTCAACCATCAGACACCAGACCAGTATTGTAACAATTATTATTATTATTATTATTATTATTATTAGCACCGCGTCTTACTACCAGATCGGGTTGTACGCACTTAGGCTAATTTGTAAGGGTAGGGTTATTGTGAGATGAAATGGAGGACCTACAGTTTAACGTGGAATCCGAACCACGGTGGAGGCCCGGCATTCCCCACATTCAACAAGATGTCTTGACAGAGGTGAAGGAAGGGTTTGTTAATCAGATAAATCTGTGCTGGGACCGAGGATTGAACCCCAGCCGCCAGCACAGAAGTCCGACACCTTACCCCTAGACCGCCAGCTCACCTGATGTAACAATTAACTGAGTGTTTTTATTATTAATAGCACCGCGTCAAACTACCCATTCGGGTTATACACACTTAGGCTAATAAGGTATACTTAGATGATAAAGGTTGAGTTATAGAATTTAGATTTGTGTAGAGGGAGAGGGGGGAAACCTTTAGAAAAATAAAACCCCTCCTCACACCCAGCTATGATTCAAATCCCAACCTCCCCACCATCGGAAAATTACATCAAAGATAATAATGTCTTGATCAACATACTACTAACAACTTAAATTTGTTGAAGCCTAACTAACCTCCACCTACTTTAAAATCTACAATCAATTAATCTTAATATTGGAATGTCCCAATTATCAGTGTGTTGATGGTGAATAATAATGCATTTTGATCCAGGGTGTCATGTTCATGGGGCGTCCAGACGAGGGTAAGTTAACGTTATGGGGTCAGGGTGTTGATGATGTGGTGTAGAAATGGTATTAGGAATAGGTCAAGTGCATCGACATTCACCTGTAGAGAGAATGCAAATTTGTCGCGGGGCGTGGGGAATTCATTATCATGAAGTCGTGTTGTTGGGTTAGTGGTCTGGATCCAACCAGGTGATCTCTATATTATACTGGACGAACATAAACACACCCCTTGCAGTGGACCAGATCCTGACGCTAAATTTGTCGTCCGATTGATAGCGAGGGGACAAATGTAATAGTTTCTTTCAATTTTCTTGTGCCAAAACGTGTGTATCGTAAATAAAAGTATATATATATATAAAAAATATATTGAAGTGTTATACCCCACTTGACTGAAGACACGTTTAAATTAAATGATACACAATTCAGTTTTAAAGATCCTGGGTTTGATTCTCGTGTCAAAGTGTCATTTATAAATGTGTTCAAAATATGAAGCCTACCTTGACTTTCTCCAACATTTTGGAAGCCAGAGGTGGATCTGTGTAACAAGTAGAATCTTCACTCTGGTATTTTCGGAGCGCCTGGAAATCTGTCGCCTGGTCGGTAGGAATACAACGAAACACCTGGAGAAGATAATAGATTTCACATAACTTCAGAGCCATTTGATAACGTTTGTTTATAATTATTCAACAAACAGAAATAGAATATTGAAAAGAAAACTCTCAAAATAGCTTTTTTTAAACATACCAACCTGTTCATAAATATTTGTGTTGCTTCTGGCAGTCTTCATCCAGACGTCTCTGTAGAAATAGGTGCTGACCGGATCACTGATGTCCGGTGCATCCTCACTTGCGTCCTCGGCAGTTGCTGATGCGATGAGAAGGCCCAAGTGCTCCCTAAACAAGTGCCGGCGCAAACCGCCGACAAACCGACCGCTTTGGTAAGCGCTGCCGTTCATCACTCCTTCGTCAAACTGGCAGTCCTGTTAAGAAAGGTAATCATATATCGTTTGCGGGTTGAGAAAAGTGGTGGGCCAAGGTTAAATACCGGATTGGTCTGAATAGTGCGATAAAATGTCCTTCCAAAAACTTGACATGTACTATATGCGCAGCATAACATTTTTCACTAAAAAAAAACCCCATCAGATTTTTACAGAGGTTAATTTTGTAACATATGGTAACTGTACTGTCCAGCCGGCAGGTATAAGCGTGCATACACGTAAAACAGTAAAATTCAAGGTCAAGAACAAAGTAAGAAACACGCATGAGTGCAGGAATTATCAAGCTTGCAGCATCTA
>CABFVX010005358.1:18231-41227 GCA_902151425.1 Timema shepardi
AGGAATAGGGGGGAGAGAGAAGAGGAAAAGGGGGAGAGAAAAGGAAGAGGGGGGAGAAGTGGCAGAGAGAGAAGAGGAGAGAGAAGAGAAAGAGGGGTGGAAAGAGAAGAGGCATGCTTGAGAGAGAAGAGAAGTGGCGGAGAGATGAGAGAAAGTGGAGATAAACCATTTATCCCAGACCTGGCAAAGGCCATTTAGGTGGAGACGATTATGTAGTACAGGAAACTTTTGAAAATGTTATTTTGAACAGTTTGCTGTGATTAAAAATAAGACAAAACTAGGGGTATACAAAGCTTGGAAAACTTCAAACTTGGCCGCAGAAAAAAAATCACCCAGTTGAATTGGCTCCGAAAAAATATTCCAGCTTCAACAATGAAAATATTGATAGCTACCTAAAATACTAATTTATGTTCCTTTATTTTCATTATTTACTGCTATGTGCCCTCCATTTACCCTAAAAGATACCAACTTACCTTAACAGTTTACACTATGGGGCAGCTTATAAATAGAATCATAGTGTAATCGGCCAAGGTAGGGATAAATGGACTATACTGTAAAAATTGTATTTATATGGAATGTTGCGATAGTCCCTTGATTTACTAAATTAGAATGAAACTGTGCAATAAAACATTTTCTCAAGCATAAAAAAATTAAAAAATAATATTTAAACTTTGATTCAGTTTCAAAAATACTTCATAGATACGATTAGTGTCCATTTCAAATTGAATAAGTGAACTTAGTACGTCTCTACAAACATTAATTGTGATAAAAACAACAGAAAAAAGCCCTCATGGGGAAAGGTGAAAATATAGGTTCTAGTATTTACATCACCAACACCTTCTGTAATGTTTTTTTTAGCAGAGAGAAAAACATAAAAGAAGAAATATGAAATTTGTGATTTGTTAGATCTCAATCAAACTTTTGACATGGGTCAGATCATTTATGGACCACCTGTATATTTCAGTTTAAAAGTTTTAATTTTGTCAAATCTTAAATATGAATTTTTTTTCTATTCCTCAAGTTACAAATATGATTAAGTTTTGAATTATATTTGGAAGAAGGTATATGAAAGGTGGATAGAAACATAAAAAAGGGAGACAAACACAATATGGCCTTTACAATGAAAAGAAGAATACAGTTCACACTTTACACTGCTGCCAATGGACAAGGAGGTAATGGTTGCCTCTTAAAGAAAATTGATCGTCACCGCCCAATCCCCCGACCTAGGTTTCATTTTATCAGAACTCATCAGGGAGGAGTGTGAAACGCGCAACGCAACTTCCAAAAAAACAAAAGGGGAGAAAAAGGAAAATGGTAAAGAAAGATAGAACACATAGATAGGAACATGTAAAAGGTATAAACATAAAGGACAAACACAGGAAAAGGACATATCATTATAGATTAAATTTTGAAGTAGTTAAAGGATCCAACCTTATTTAAAATAGGACTTCAGCACTAATTATCGTAGGCGGTAGGTACCTTGGTAAGGCGAGTCCAAGTTATTAAAGTCCTTGACTATGAAGTTAGTGTAGTCCTTGCCAAGCCAGTACTTGGGCAGAGCGGCAGAAAATCCTGGGATGGGTGTTTCCCCCTTGGGCAGACCGGTGCTGTCCCCTGCTGCCCTAGACTCGCGTTCCCCCTCCCTCCACTCTTCTGGCTTCTCCTTATCGTGCTGCCCCCCTGCGACACCCTTGTTACTGTTCACATCGGTCTCGCTGCTGGAGATAATGATGGGCGGGTTATTGGGGCGATCAACCACGACAGAGACCTCCTTGGTGCCGTTACTCAGGTTGGCGGGGCTATAAACAGAGCAGAGAATATTAGTTGGCGATAATGGTTTTACCCATACTAGAGATGGGTCAAATCTAAATATTAAATTGAATTTCGAATCTCCAATTCAAATTTGAATCTTTAAAAATGTATAATTTAAGTTAGAGTAAAAAGTCTATTTAAAAAAAAGTTATTTCTAACTTGGTGTAATTGACAAATGCTATTTCGTTTGTCACGTATATTAAGTTACAAACAAATAAGAGAACCCTTTTCATAAATTAATTATATTAATATTGTGAATGTGGGGAATGCCAGGCCTCCATCGTGGTTCGGATTCCACGTTAAACTGTAGGTCCTCCATTTCATCTCACAATCAATCATCTCACAATCACCCTACCATTACACATTAGCGTAAGTGCGTATAACCCGAACGGGTAGTAAGAAGCGGTGCTAATAATAATAACAATAATAATTATATTAATACAATTTTGTAATTTTTTTTATCTTCCCAAATGAATAAGACCATATAATTTGTCCATCAGAGCTTATATGTTGTTTTTATTTTGTTTAATTTGAATTGTGTTATGTGTTGAGGCCAAAAAATTTGTGGTTTGCGATTATTTGTGATGTGTGAGCATTTTTACCATTGTCTGGAGCCCTTGTCATGTGCATCTCAGTTTGCGAGCAACATTAGTATGTAATTTGTTGTCTCATATGTGCCCGTTAGCGTAGTTAGTACATCGTATAGTCTGAACAGTGCTAGGAAAAATTCACAAAATAACAAACAATCTTTGTATGGTTGTTCAGATCTGAACTCGAGTCTTGATAGTCGAGAGTCGGACATACTAATAACCCCCCCGAAAGTGTGTGACAGTAACGTAACACGTGCAAGAGTTTTCAGACTCACTTGGGCGCAGACGCATCAGTGCCCCCAGAGGTGGGCAAAGCCTCGTCATTGTCAGGGCTCTTGTGGAAGCTGGGGATCCATCTTGTTTTCCTCTCCCGCAATTCTCTCACCATCTCCATGAAGTTCTCCTTGAGGGTAGGCGACTTTACAGCGCTTCCGATGTGAATGTAGTCTTCATCCTCGCTGTCCTCTGCGTGAGGATTCCTAAACAAGGGGAAAAAAAAGACTCAGACTATGGATGGGGCCCTCATATCCTTGAGGATATTCAAAATTCAAGGATCAGAGAAAATATCAGGTTTGGGACAATAATAATAATAATAATAATAATAATAATAATAATAATAATAATAATAATAATAATAATAATAATAATATTAATAATATTAATAATATTAATAATATTAATAATAATAATAATAATAATAATAATTATTATTATTATTATTATTATTATTATTAGCACCACGTCTTACTACTCGTTCGGGTTATAAGCACTTACGCTAATGTGTAATGGTAGGGTGATTGTGAGATGAAATGGAGGACCTACAGTTTAACGTGGAATCCGAACCACGTTGGAGGCCTGGCATTCCCCACATTCACAAGATGTCTTGTCAGAGGTGAAGGAAGGGTTTGGTAATCAGATAAATTTGTGCCGGGACCGAGGATTGAACCTCGGCCGCCAGCATAGAAGTCTGACACCTTACCCCTAGACCGCCAGGTCACCTTAATAATAATAATAATAATAATATTCAGCACCGTGTCTTACTACCCGTTCGGGTTATAGGCTTTAAGTACTAGTTACGCTAATGGATTAGGAATTGGGAAGGCTGAATTAGAGCAAGAGTACCCGCATTTGCGTGAAGGGAGAGTGGAAAACCATTTAGGGAAAACCACCCCCAGTTCACCCGACCGAGATTCGAACCTCAATCTCCCCGTCCTCAGCAGTCGAGCTCAACACGACAAGCGCGTTAGCCAACTACGCCACTGAGGCGGATCAAATCCTTTATAAATATATATATATATATATATATGTTTTTTAAAAATTCAATCGGAATTTGTTTTAGAGTTTTAATACTGCCCATTGGTGGTTCAGAACCAACTATAAATTATAGAATGAACTTAACAACCTGATCCCAGACCAGTAATTTAACACTTATCTGAATGTATGAATGTTATAATTAATGGATTATAACTAAGCAACTGAAACATTTAGTTACTATTTATAATTTACATTATTTCAAGATTTCCTCATTATGTTCATTTTTTTCCCCCCCAAGATTATAACTAATATATGAGATTTGGGATTTAAAGGAAAGTGGAGATTTGAAATAGTAAAATATGCTTCCATAGTCCGGTCTGTGTTTTACTCTCTTCTTCTGAAGAATACGTTACCCTGAAAATTAAATAATTATGTGTTCTGTTGTGTTTTAGTTGTGAACGTTGAGGCCTACAGTTTTCTGGTAAGTTTGTAGGCCTTGCCTTTCTATCTTCCTTTCAATGTTCAAATTAAATATTCGATAAATAGGCCTGTTTCAACTCTGTCGCAACACTAGCTCCGCCCACCTACCAACCACAGAACAACAGACAAATCTTCAGAAAATTCAAAATCACCCAGAGAAGTTTTCAGTCTACATACCCAAGTTGGCATCACTGATGCTGGCTTCCCATTTCAGTCTTACTACTTAGGCCTACTACTGAGAAGATGGAATAATGAACATCGAAATACTAAAGCGCATATAAATATTCGTTGGTGTTTTTACTTTTATGTAAAAGGTATATGTATATTTTATACGTTTCTATCCATCTTTTCTATAACTTCTTCCAAAGATAATACAAATTACCTAATAAAGTGAAAAGAGGTTTTCCTTATAGAGCTATATTAAATTTATTTAAAAATTAGAGTTTGTGTGATAGTGAATTTTTTTTTTTCACAAAATATTTATGGTTTATGCATGGATCTATTACTGAGATTCAACTTGAAATATTTCCTCTACAAATATTACTCTATAAAACTTCAACTTGAATAACCTTGTTTTCATTAAAACACTGCTCAAACTTTACTCTAAATGATAGATACCTACTCACACACCCCTAATTAAAAGCATCAATAAGTCACAATGACCACCCGCCTTGGTGGCGTAGTTGGCTAACGCGTTTGTCGTGTTGAGCTCTACCGCTGAGGACGAGGAGATCGAGGTTCGAATCTCGGTCGGGTGAACTGGGGGGGTTCCCTAAATGGTTTTCCACTCTCCCTTCACGCAAATGCGGGTTCACTTCCTCTAATTCAACCTCCTCAATTCCTAATCTATTAGAGTAATTAGTACTTAAAGCGTATAACCCGAACGGGTGGTAAGATGCGGTGCTAAATATTATTAATAATAAGTCACTATGTGGTAAATTATTTTGTCTAATATATAAATTACTTAGAAAAATGAATGCCCTTTATTTTAAAATAAGGAACGATTAAAAAAATGTGTTTTTTTAATCAAATATAAAAGTTGCACAAAATTACCCTTAAAGGAGCTGTCCGTACCTGCCCATCCAGTAGTCGAGTGTGCGTCGCTGAGTCATCCTGTCGATTAGCCTCCTTTCCGGTGGCGGGGTGTTGCCCTTGACGTGTTCCGCCATGTTACCCAGATTATCTGTCGCCGTCTGATCCCTCTCCGACCTGATCAGGTTGCTACTGGTTTGCGCCTTGAAATGTGCGTGCTTCGGAACAAAGACCCTAGGCTCCTCTACTGGCCTGGAACAACACACACAAAGAATTTACACAGTTTTTTTTTTGTTTTGTTTGATAAAATTAATGAACTAAAGTACTTTAAGCATTTAATAATATATCCAAGGGTGTGCTGAGCTTCAAACACTTCAACTCGAAAGTAAAATTCCTGATTCGACAACTACGAAGCTTTGTCAACAAAAATATGTTAAGTTAAAATGCACATTTATGTTTAATTTTCATAACTTTGTGCAGTTAGGTACATTAAAAATTGCCTTGAACTTTAAGAAACTTACACGACTGCCAGATTGTTCTGCGAGGTGTGTAGCATACTACCCCCTATGGTATTTCCGGCCACCGCCAGATGCCTCAAGACACTAGGGGTGGAACCCGCGAGGGGGTGACTGGACGTCTGTTTCCTGCGTAAGGGAGGGAACAGTCCCAGTGTCTGAGAGCCGCTACCAATGTCTGTCAACCTGAAAAAAAATAAAACATTTAGTTTATCATTAAGGAAGCCCTCTTTTTCACTCGATGTATTATTATTATTAGCACCGCGTCTTACTACCCGTTCGGGTTATACGCACTTACGCTAATGTGTAATGGTAGGGTGATTGTAGAGATGAAATGGAGGACCTACAGTTTAACGTGGGATCCGAACCACGGTGGAGGCCTGGCACTCCACCCATTCATAAGATGTCTTGTCAGAGGTGAAGGAAGGGTTTGGTAATCAGATAAATCTGTGCCGGGACCGAGGATTGAACCCCGGCCGTCAATCTTATATGAAATAGCAAAAAGTAAGTAGCGTGTCTGTCTACTGAGCTAAGGGTCCCGGGTTCGATTTCCGGCACGGCCAAAAAATGTAGTCTATTATTGGTGAAATGTAGGTTTACCCTTTCATAGTGATAAATTAATGGCCGGGGACTGGAAGCTGTGCCTGTCCTAGTCTTATATTATAAGGCATATGAAGCCAGGACAGGCCTAGCAAGCCGGTAGTGCAAAATATATAACTTGATTATAACAGTAATGGAGGTAAAGTTCATATGGAAAAAAATCTTAAGTTAATGATGTGAATAATGTAGTAACTTGATGTAGCAGCTTAGAATAAAAGAATTGCAAAAGAAAAAAAGAAAACCCTTTACAAAGTGATTTTAATTCATAAAGTTATATAAACAAGCACAATTTGATTATTTTCATCAAGAATAAAACAATCAATTAATAAAACCGGAACTTCAATCTGGCTTTCAAAATACCTCACATTTTTTATTCAAATCCACTTAGATTGTAAAAGTAAACTTTGCAAACCCATAATTATGCAAATTACAAGTCTAATATTCAATCAAGTGAAAAAAGGACAACTTGGAAGGAACCAAACCCAAAACCTTAAACTTTGTATGCCAACATATATGATACGAGACGATTAAGAATGGTTTAGTGGCAGAACATTCACGTACAAAGCCAAAAGACTTAGGTTTCTTATTTTATGAGTTCCCACCCAACCACTCAAAGGAGCAGTTATAGAAAACAACTTTCAACTTAATATTAAGAGAATACCTTAAGATAAATTAAAAATGTACCAAAATAATTATTTTTTCAATGCGCCCCATGGCCTGTTTTGATTAGATCAATATGTATTTATTACGCTCATATGTTTGGTATGTAGGTTGAATTTATATGGCGTGTACAATAGCCCCATGGCTTCTTTGGTGCTGACTGACAGATCACAGCTGACAGCTGATAGCTTTAAAAAGTTACCAGACCAAATTATGTATCCCTGCGCCGAACCATATGATCTGCAAAAACATGTGTTTAGCAGCTGTCACTTCTGACAGTCAAAATTTAGGTATATACATAAATGTTGACTGTCAGAAGTCAGCTGTGAGCTGTCAGTCAGCACCAAAGAAGCCATGAGGCTACTGTATCTGCATTTTAGTAAAAAAACATCTTCAGAACATTTGATTAGGATTCGAGACTTGATCTCCCCATCATCAGCAGTTCAGTCAATTGTGAAAGTTACGTCATTAACCATCAGACCACCAAAACGGGAAACCTAAATCTTAAGTGGTTCTTTCTCGACGACTCGACTACATAGACTAGTGTTAACAGGTGACCCACCTGTGCTCGTGATCATCCCAGCGGCCGTAACAAAGGTCTAATCCTCCGAGGAAAGCGTAGGTCTGGTCGACGACCACGATCTTCTCGTGGTGAGCCCAAAGGAACACTCCCGCCTTGGCGTGATCCGGGTGCCTGAGGACCTATCAAACACTGCGAGATATTATGCAGCAGTCACATTCGTTCCCTTCGTTGGACAACATTTACATAACGCAAGGTCACCAGGGCTGACAACACTTCTCAAATTATTAATCAAAAAGTTAAAAATCGGATATGTCAAAGTAGAGTCCTCGATACTCTCTCACCACAGACGTTACAATCACTGTTTTTCTAGATTTTGATTCTCACATTTTAACTAGGATTGGGAACTTCAAAAAATCCTTAAGGATATTTGATATCAAAGGATCCAAGAAAATTTCAGATTCAAGACCAAAATCCTTAAATAAATGCTTTTTAATTTATCTGGCGATTTTTTTAAATCTCTAATAAGATTAAGTTATGTTTAGGTTTTGTAATTTATTACATGTTTTGTGTTACTTGATTTAAATTAGCCATCTCATTAGCCCTAAATAATAATAATAATATCAAAATGTTTTTGTGTGTGTTTTACATAATCTAACTTTAAATAGGCCTATATCATAATGTAGTGCAAGAGTGGGGATAGTACGCTTACACTGAATGTTAAAAAATATTTTCTTTTAAACATAACACTACCAAAATGCATTATTATTCACCATTAACATAAGGATAATTGGGGCATTCCAATATTAATATAAATTGTTTGTAGGTTTTATAGTAGGTGGGGGTTAGTTAGGCTTCGACATATTTGGGATGTTAGTGGTATGTTGACCAACCTCATGGGGAAACATTGACCAAGACGTTGGTCTCTTAGGTCTAATTTTCCAATGTTGGGGAGGTTGGGATTTGAATCATAGCTGCGTGTGATGAGTGGTTTTATTTTTCTAAACGTTTTCCCACTCTCCCTTTGTACAAATCCAAATACTTTTATCCTATAACTCAGCCTTTATCACCTATACCCTATTAGTGTAAAACATGTGGACAGACCAGTTGACAAGACAATAAAAAGGTAGGACTTATCTGTTTAAGATGCGCCAACACAACGTTAATAACATAATCCTATTTAAACTGAATCTTACTTACAGTAGTAGTTACCTACTATCCAATTAATGTGAGTTGTAGGCCTATGAAATATTGAAATAACCAAAATAGGCCCTAGCTTAATGTTTACATGTGCTTTGTTTTAGGCCTAGGTTTATTAATCATAAAAGGTAATTACTAAATTATTAATTTATCTGAAACCGATAATTAGTATTTAGAACTAGTTATCCTGGAGTGAATAAATTGCAAGCAACTCGTTATATTCTTAATCACTTGGCCAAAGTCCCAAGAATTCCCTTTAAATGAAAGATGCATTTTATTATTTTTTAATCATTCAAACCACCCTTTCCACTTTATTGTTAACTTAGTAGTTATAAATACCAGCATTCTTGATATAAATTTACCTAATTTCTAGCCTCTAACTTCTTAAAAGGTATTATTTTTAGGAAAAGTGTTGCCAACTGTTGACACAAACTAATTTTATTCTGTGCGTTTACGCTAGAAGCAAAGTTGAAGCTAAAACTAGTGGACGATACAAAGTGTGGTGGTCATAATAACCCAAATGCTATCTTCTCCTCTAAAGTGAAGCTAACTAGCGGTAGCAACTAACTTTGCGTCGAATGGTCATAATAGCCCTTCAGGGTTCTTACCACAATCGACATGGGAACGACGGATTTACATTCTCTCTGAAGGAAGTTGTGCTATGGATTTTTTTATCAATGAAAGAAAAATCCATTTACACTGAATGGGTTTGAATCCACGAGCCTCAAGCAAACCCTTTAATTTAACGCAAGACCACCGACGTGACTTCAGTTTAAAGAATATATTCTAAAAATGATTGTAAAAAGATAATTTCCGAAATCAGTTTGAAGACAATTCAATCCCAAAGCTCACCTTTATATTAGGATGACTGTTGACCAATTGCTGCTTGCTATAATAACTGTTTATACCTAGCGCTATTTCCACCTCCTTGTACAGCATCACAAACACCTTCACACCAGCCTCCTGAAATAAACAAACCACATGTATTAGAATTTTGTTAAGAAGGACCTCTGGATTCGAGATTCAATTCCTTAAAAAGATATTTTATTGAGATTTGTTTTAAAGCTAATATTTCTTATATGTTGGTTCAGAAACTATTATAAATATGGGATGAACTTACAACCAGACCCCGGAACAGTAATTTAACACTTAACTGAAGGTATGAATGTTATAATGAATGGATTAATGACATCAAATTACTAAAGACCGAAAGGGAGGCTACAAAAAGAGATGGAAGGAGCAGATAAGAGAAAATGTGCAAGTAACAGGAAAAGAACGGAAGAGATTAGAAGAGATTAGAAGAGGAAGGATAGAGTAAGATGGGGCACATAAACAAATTGATACAGCAAACAGTTGATGATGATGATGATTTACTATTTCAATTTGACAGTATTCCATTATATTTATATTTCCTTTGAGGTTCATAACATTTTCAAGATTCAGATTCAAATTATAGATTGGAAAGTTAAATGAAGATGCGGATTTATAAAATGGTGGATTCGAGCAGATTCTAGAATATCAATATACAAACATTATTATTATTTTACGGATGTATAAAATGAGAAATGAGAGAGTGAGAGGCCAGCCCAGGACAGGATAGAGAAGACACGACTAAGGTGGTACAGCCATGGGAGGAGAATGAAGGAAGAGAAGATACCAAAGAAGATGTTGGATATTAAAGAAGGGCACAGGAGGCTAAGAGGGAGATTATACTCGTTAGCAGATAAATAGCAGCCCTCACAAAGTGAACTGTTCGATTTCTTTTCTTTTTCTTTCTAGCTTATACATGACCACCTCCGTGGTCTAATGGTCAAAGTTCCTGGATACAGATCGATAAGTACCGGGTTTTGGAGTGCAACCTGCTTCACAAAATAGCTTCGAATTTACCTAGTAGATGTCGTTGATTTATCAAATAATAGTCCACTTGATTAATTTCGTTTCTAACCATTTTAATAAGTATTTTAGCATAATTTTAATTGGTACTTAATAAAAAATTATTTATAGGCCTAAGTACTAATTTACACTAATGATGAGGATGGTTGAATTTAAAGGAAGAGTACCAAATTTTCGTGGAGAAAGTGGAAAACCAATATGGGTAAACTAATCTCAGTCTCAATAAACCTTACCGGGATTCAAACCCTGATCTCTGTGTCGGTAGCAGGCCCAGTCTATTGCAAAGGTGATGCTCTTAGACCGTTTGATCATCAAATAGAGTAGTTACGTTAAGGCTTTTTTTTAAAATGAATTATGAACCCCACTCCCATGTAAGGGGTCATTAGAATTATTTTTTTATGATTTACTAAATTAGTTTATTTTAATCGTTTGGTTATTTTTATACACAAAGAATGTTAATACAGCAAGTGATAAGAAATTACATTTTGTCTCATCATAAACATTGATAAAAAAACCTTACTAGGATTTTGACCCCCCCATTTCTGTTGTAAGAAAACGTAAGAAACATATTAAGCCACCCTCTACTCTTTCGAAAAACTTAAATAAATCAAGGATGGGTCCCCGACAGCAACTAAAACTCACCGCCTTCCTGGCCAGAACCTTGTCCAACCTCCAAAAGTCACCATCCTCGTCCGTGATGGGCCGCTTGAGATAGATCTCAGGGCTGAGCCACCAGTCGGCGATGAATATCTCCTCCTTGGCCGCGTCAAGGGCGTCCGCCACCGCCGACATGTAACTGCACCCATCCACAAACCATGCCGCATCCGTACGCAGACGCTCGGGGGCGAACGAGTTGTGACGGTTTCTGTGAGTGAAGTCGCGCGCTGGGGGCATTCGGTACATCGATTTAAGTTGTAGCTGTAAGTACCTTCTTCCGTGTATTAAACAATTACATCAGGAGAGGGGGGATTGAACCAAGGACCCTTGGTTTAGCGTGCCAATGCTATACCCTTGAGCTACCCACGATTATAGTGTTCAGGTGTAATTTTTCAATATACAAATATGACACCTGATAATTATATACATAACCTAATGATCATTTAAATCTTCTAATCTGCTTTGGTTATGTACAATTAGTTGTAAAAAGATTTGCTTTCTTTCATAAAAAAAAAGTTTTAGCAACATCTTTTACTACCCATTCGGGTTGTATGCTCATGTACTAATTACACTAATGAGTTAGGGATGAAGAAGGTTTAATTTAGAGAAAGTGTAGCCAAAATTTGCATAGAGAGAGAGAGTGAGAAACCGTTTAGGGGAAACCACCCCTAGTAAACCTGGAAAAGGATGGAACCATGATCTCCACGTCATCGGTAGTTTAGTCTATTGTGAGAAAAGTGCCTTAATTCGTGTGGCCACGGAAGCAGGTCATTACAAATTAAGTCGGAGATTGGTCGGATTCAAATCTTATAAAATATAATAAGCACAAGATGTAACTTTTTCAGAGTGTTATAATTTTTTTCCCCTTCGATTCTGATTTTGTTAAGAATGAGTGGTAGATTAATGGTCAAGAGGTTTGATTTGTTAGGTTTATCCAGAAATTATATTGGAATAAGCCCTATAAACTTCGAAGCGAAAGAGAAAATATATATTATTTTATTCAAATCCAGAATCTGATTTTTTTTTCTCCATTTCCTTGAAGAATCTCCTAAGGATTCGAGGGTTCGAAGGACCCATCTCTCCTAATAGCAAGAGAAACGTACCACTACCAGTCGCCACATCCTTGATAAACGCCAGCCATTCCTTCCGCTTGCGTCTAGTCCAGCATTTTATTTGGAGGTGTCTGGAATAAAAAATATGTACAGTCAAGTTTAAACGACTAAAGAGTGTTGTCAAGCGCAAGGTCTGAAAATCCGAACATCAAACAAAAACTAATAAAACTGCAACTATGGTTAGAATTTATTTGAAATTATTGTGGTTCATTCAAATTTAAATACGTTCAAATAAAATATTTTCTAGAGAGCTTTATATATCCATTCAAACACTACATTAAGCAACAGAGAAAGGTTAGTTGTTTTAATCTTCTTTCTGTTCTTAATTACCCGAGGAAAAATACTCGTCCTTATTTAAAAACGACAACTTTGAAATACAGAAAGTCCTCAAATTACGCTATCAATTCATGTTCCCGTGAAAGTTTAAAAATTGTGTAGGTCAAATGGTACTTGAATATGCTATCAATGAGTCTTCTTATTAATGCAAACACATGATTGTATTTTTATTACTTTTATGTTTCTTTCAAGTAGATTTATGGTTTATACTTTGTTTACAATGAGTACCACGAAGGTCGGTCCGCTAATCAGACCCAACTTGTGCTCAAGAGGGGAAAAAACAAAATGGTGGTAGGACATCAGATGTGTATCAACTTACCAGTAATGCCATAGATTAAATTTAAAGATGGAACACTCAAATTCCTTGAATCCTATGGTATTCAAAATTCATAAAAATTAAAAATCTCATAAAAGTATCTCTAAAACAATTATGAAGAGCATGACTTGATATAACAATTTTAAGCAACTCGTGAAAGGTATTATATAAATTTGTGTAGTTAGTAGGATAAAAGAATACCCTTCTCCCCCTCTCCCCCCTAATGACAAAATCTTTTTAAATGTTTTAATACAATTAGGGTAATTACTAACAAAAGCCGCCAGATCGAGGATGGAATTGTTCAGGCATGTAACGAGGAAGTAGATTGGAAGAGTGTTGAGGAAGTGGAGGGGAGGAGGGGTTCAGGATAAGTCCGAGAAGAAGATGGATAGACGATGTAAAGGAAGACATCCAGAATAGGAGTAATGATGAAGAAATCTATCTGGATATGAAGAGTTGGGAGGAGACCAACAAACTGTACTTGCCGGAACAATAAACTGATGATGATGATGACCATAAAAGCGTTCTCGTTATTGTTTATGACATAATATACAGGACAAACAAAAGAGCATTTGTCAACGGCTCCAAGCCTTAGACAACTTATAAATATTTTAGATTCAAAAAGAAATTTAAGATTTTGTAGTAAAGAAATATAGGATCCGACCCATTTCTAATTATGTTTCAAATGACGTTTGAGTGATGCCGTTGCTAGACATAAGTCAAAGTATCCACGAGAGTCGAGAACTCGCTACCAGGATATTATCTCGCCCTCCCCCCTCCCATATCTTAACAAACTAGCGGGTACTGACCTAGTCAAGTTGACGAGTTGCAGTCCGTGGTGAAGGCCTGTCGCATACATCCCTGAGGAAACCTCGAACCCAAGGTCGAACAGCATGACGCACTTGACCCTGCCGTCCTTAGGGGTGATATATCCCATGAAAGTGTCCTTGATGAAGAACCAGCGTTGATGCCATTTCCCACAAAGGTCATTACAGATGTAGCTACATCTGGCGAATAATAACGAGAATAAACGTGTGTGAAGCTTCAAAATTTTGAATTGTAATATTGTTAGGATTCGTATTTAATTCAACATTATGAATTTTAATATTTGAAAAATTTGTATTGCATTGAACATTTAAAATCCATATGGATCCCAGATTCGGATTCGATGTATATTAATTAAATATTTGAATAATTTTACTTTTTAAAGACATAAACAATAGATCCATTATTTGACTCGAGCATATAAAATTGCGGATCTTGTAATATTTAAAATCTAATCATTATTTGAAAAAAATTTATGTTCCTTATTTTTTTAATTTACTCAATTAAAAATGAATATATATATAATTTAGCCTAATATTCAATTTGTATGTAATAACACTTTATTAATGATTCGTATTTGATTTGAAGCCATTTTAAAAATATTTGATTCGAGTTTGTAAGTAAAGATTCCAATTCAACTCAACATTGAAAAGAGTGACTTCACACAGGTCTAAACAACAAACCTCTAGCTGAAATACCAATGCGGGGTTATAACATTTATAATAGTTTTGAAAAAGTTTTCACAGTCATTCATTTAAATTAATTATCTTTTAAATGACATATATGAAAATGTAAATAATTTAAATTTCCGTAGATTAAAGAATCAACTAATGCCTAGAATGGTTTTCATATTATTTTTTTATTTATTTGAAGTACTTGATGTGCATTTTCTGAACAGAATGCTTATATCTGCACACAATAATTTCTATGAGTGAGACCGAAAAGTCCTACCAATTTTGCCATGAAAGGTATTTTCACAAACCTTTCAGGGCCTTTTACGCGCCACAATCGATGGAGAACTGATGGCTTTATTTACCCTCCGAAGGGAGTTGTTTTATGGACTTTCATCGCTCAAAAAGAACCGTTAATTTAGAGAAGGTTTGAACCCACATACATCGGGTCCTGAGGTAAGCCCTTTATCCCGAGACCAACGTGGTCGATGGTTTTCATAGTAAAGAATATGTAAAAATAAATGAAACTCTCATCAGAATGGTAGGCGAGGGAGGCGTAAGGGTTATAGGAGGAAATAGAAAGAAGGGAAGGTGACAGGGAAGTACTAGTGTACACCATCTGCTTTCTAACGTTGTTAAAACACAATCTTTGAACCAACAAGGCTTTGAATTAAAGATTTTCACCGGTGATTGAAGATTTTCTGAAGGATCAAGGTCGCGGTTCACAACATCCGAAACGGCTAGTACCTGATACAGAGGATGTTGTTCCAGAGTCCACACAAGTTGCAACCCGCCCGGCCTGGTTGGGTCGAACCAGACTTCTTTTGGACCATGCCCTCCTTACCCTTAGCCCCGAGACCCGACACAAACGACAGATGGCTCACCTCCAGGAAGTTCAGCTAAGGAACAAAAAGTGGCAGCCATGTTTTAAATGAGGATGGAAACCATCAAGTTTTTTTTAGCACCGCATCTTACTGCCTTTTCAGGTTATACACATATTAATCACACTAATGACTTAAGGAGGAAGATAATGTATTTATTATTTATTATTATCACCGCGTCTTACTACCCGTTCGGGTTATACGCACTTACGCTAATGTGTAATGGTAGGGTGATTGCGAGATGAAATGAAGGACCTACAGTTTAACGTGGGATCCGAACCACGGTGGAGGCCTGGCATTCCTCACATTCACAAGATGTCTTGTCAGAGGTGAAGGAAGGGTTTTGTAATCAGATAAATCTTTGCCGGGACCGAGGATTGAACCCCAGCCACCAGCACAGAAGTCTGACACCTTAACCCTAGACCGCCAGGTCACCCAAGATAATGTAATTTTGAAAAAGTATACTCACAGTTGCATGATAGGAGAATGGAAAACAATTTATGGAAAACATCTTTCAGTAAATCTGACCAGGATTCAAACCCTAATCTCTTTGTCACTGGCAGGGTAGTCTATTTTAAGAATAACGCCTTAGACCATGTGAGGTAGGTATCAATAAGTTGTTACAATACTAGTGGGTGGTGACTAATTAATAGAAACCCTAAATTGAGCTAAATAAAATTATAGAATTTTGTTAACAGGTGTTAGCAGTAAATAATAACAGCCCCTATCTCCAGCTTTGGAGGCCGCGGCACAACACATTACCCTCGCAGTAGAATAAACTGCCCAATGATGGTGAGATTGAGGTTCGAGTCTCGATCGGTTGTACTGAGGGTGATTTTTCCAAAATGGTTTTCCACTCTTTCTCTACGCAAATGTGGTTACACAGCCTTTAAATAATTTAAACCTTTCTAGTCCCTAAGACGACTGGTGTAATTAGTAAATAAGCATACATCCCAAACAGGTAGTAAGATTCGGTGCTAAAAAAAACCAGCCCCTGGCATAGAATACCGCAAACTGCCCCACTCTGAGTTCCTGTCCCTTCTTAAATTCCCCCTGTATAGTCGAGAATAATTACAAGTTTTTCTTGGAGAGTTATATGGGACCACTCACTGTCTCGGGGTGATTTCGGTACATCTTGATCTTGAGTAAGTTACGGAGGTAGCTTTCCAGTTGCATAATTCGGTGATCAATGTTCTCGTAGAGTACTAAACTGTCCGGCTTGTTAGGAAACCTGAGAAGATATCACAGATACATTAAATATGGTCATTTAGAATATAGCTGTCGACTAAATCATGGTTTGAATTGGAAGGGATAGCCAGCTCAGTTACCTGTGTGATGCTGGAGATTAGCTGTTTAGATCAGTGGTTCCGAACTTGGGGGGCATGGAACACTTCTAGGCAAGGTGGATTCGGAAATAACGTTATAAATCAACTCAGAGCCAAAGGCATTTTTATTTCAATCGCTTTTTCAAAGTTATAATAATTTTTTCTTGAGTTATCGGCAACACTTCTTAACAGTTGTAAAAATAATTATATGAACAAAGAAAAAGTAAGGGCCTTGTGTGCACGCAAGCTTCGGATCCCCCTCCTCCCCCCATCGTCGATCCGCCTTCTTTCTTCCCTCCTCCTAATCTTCCATTGCGGCCATGTGCACCAGCCACCAAATTTTCAACTTTGACTTTCATAAAAACTATACAGATATGTTGAAATAGAGTGGAAAGTGATTTGCAGTGAGCTCTGTCAAACACAAAACGCAATATTCAAGAACTGATGAACTCTAAACTGTACAAACCATCACACAACATTTCAGTTATTTTTTTGTACCAATTTGCTGACAGGGTTACATTGATTATTGTATGAAAAAAAAGAAGTTATTAGAAAGATATTTTATTTAGAGATTTTGTTTATAGATATCCCAAACAATAGAGGGGATGTGAATTTAATGATCTACCAAAGGAGGCGTCAAATTCAAAAGGTTTGGGTAAAACACTAATAAACACATTATTAAAACCAAGCGTTTACATCCGAGACTAAACTCTTGTTCATGGTTGAGCCTGTGGCAGCGAAAGCCTGTCTTTATAAATGTGTTTTAGTGTCTTATTTAAACAAATTCTGCTCTAGTCAATTCAGTGGCCGCATGATCTAGGGCGCCACTTTCATAATATACTTAACCACCGATGACAAAGAGATTGGATCGCGGTCGACTATACTGAGTGTGGTTCATTTTAACGATTTTCTCCCTTCAAGAAAACATGAGTACACTTCCTTTAAATCAAACCTTCCTCATTCCTAGAAAATTAGCGTGATTAGTACATAGGAGTGGAAGCCAAATGGGTGGTAAAACGTGGCTCTAAAAAAAATTCCACTCTTGTATCACTGAGGTAATATTCTGGCTATCCACCCTAATTTAAACCATATACATTATGATAGAATGGTACAGAGGAAAAAAAAGGGAAGGTACCATTATACCTCAAATTAAGTCAGTGCTGCCATCTGTTAGGCAATCATGAAACCTTTCTAATGTACTTTATATTATAGTTAAAAAAAAGGTCTCTGTCATATTTAAATTGATTGCAAAAAAGTGTTTTCTTGGGTCCTTGTTGGGTTTGGATATAAAAGTTGACCTGGAAAATGTGTGTGATGTGACATCCCTATATTTCCCCTGTGCCCCTAATATAATCCCTTGCTTAGAAGATAAAATAGTTTCCTCTAGAGTTACAGTCAAGTACTCAACTTCGTAAATAAATATTAAGGAAGGGCTCTTCGAATTCAACCTTGCCCCTAAGCTGTAAGCCTAAAAGAATGACACGCTTTTGACTACGAGAATTTCAAGAATTACCTGGGAAGTGCCGCCTTATGTTTCTTCTTGGTCCCCGCGGGGGCGTCGTGTCGGAAACTGATCCTGCGCTCTCGGTGGGCCTTGGTGGGGAATGGGATGCTAAGACTTGTACGGTACATTTTAAGCTGTTGGTGCAGTGTTTGGATGTGACTGTACCTCTTCTTGATGATCCAAGTGTAACCGCCATGCATGAGCTCGATGGTGTAGCTGCCCAAAAATTCAAACACGTCAGGTCGCCGAGCATTGGTGCTCCAGGTAGACAATACGGTTAAAAGTAATCAACTGGTTGATTACGAAAATGTTTTATCAAACATTACACATTTAAAATGAAAAATATATAACTTCAACAACAACGTGTTTCTGTAGATTTGCAATACAAAGTCAACGGCTGCAAATATTATTATCTATCTCATTTTTGAGAAATAGTTGAGGAATATTATAGTGTTTTTTTTAACGGCACAAATCAGTTTAACACTAGTTAATTAATATTTATGGAGGCAAGCCACCAATTATAAAATTAAATGTAAATAAATATCGAAGTTAAGAAGATAGAAATGATCTTTAGTTTATGGATATAGACGCATAAAGTACCGTTTCCGTAAATTTAAAAAAAAATTACATGTACAATTTCATTGTACTAACGGCAGCATAAAGATGACCCTCGATTTGCCGCTGGCTGTGGTATCAATGATGGTCCATTATCGGCTGATCAATCACACACTATGTCTTTAACTATGAGTGAAGAATGAGCCTAAGGACGAGACAATACCTGCATAGCTCAGTGATAGAGCATTTGCATGCTAAGCGAAAGGTCCGGGTTCTAATCCAAGGTATGTGTGTGCGTATAGAGGCTTTGAGCCCCGATTCCTCCATTATTGACAATCCAGTCTATTGAGAGTGACGCCTTAGACTATTCGACCCCCAGGGTCATAACTACACACACACACACACACACACACACACATATATATATACACACACATATCTATTTTTATACTTAAGCAACGCGTCTTACTTCCTGTTCAGGTTATACGCTTATGTACTAATTAAGCTAATAGTTTTATAGCTTATGAAGGTTAGGTTTAAAGAAAGTGTACCCACATTTATGTGGAGGGAGATTGGAAAAACCACCCTCAGTCCACTCGAACCGAGATTCGAGCCTCGGTCTTGCCATCATCAGCAGTTTACTCCCCTGCGAGAGTAGTTGGACCACGCGACCACTGAAGAGCGTTTCAACTATATTTAATTTAATAGAACTATATATCCAGATATGGCTGTATCCATACCTAAAGTTAATTTCCACCTCCGTTAAAACATTTTTAGACCCCAACACAGGACAGTGTGGGAATACAAAATGAGGGAATGCACTTGATTCCTTTGAATGATTTAGGGGCAGAGTACAAGTAATGTCGGCTACTCACAGGTTCGGGTTGAGTAGGTGGGTGGTGACGCTCCGGTCATACTCTATAATGTTGACGTCTATGTCCGTGCCGGGGATGAACACCCTTCTTTGAGGGTCCTTGAACTTATGAGGAGGGTTGTGGATGTTACCAAAGGGGATGCACAAGACATCTGCAAATATTGTCAATATGTAACGGTATTAAAACATTTTTTTTTTTACTTTTGACGTATTTTAAAATTATTATTATTATTAGCACAGCGTCTTACTACCCGTTCGGGTTATACGCACTTATGCTAATGTGTAATGGTATGGTGACTGTGAGATGAAATGGAGGACCTACAGTTTAACGTGGAATCCGAACCACGGTTGAGACCTGGCATTCCTCACATTCACAAGATGTCTTGTCAGAGGTGAAGGAAGGGTTTGGTAATCAGATAAATCTTTGCCGGGACCGAGGATTGAACCCCGGCCGCCAGCATAGAAGTCTGACACCTTTACCCCTAGACCACCAGGTCACCGACGTATTTTAAAAGCTAAATTATTTAAACCATCTATGAATAGGAAAAAATAGTGTTTACCACACCTTTATACAGTACATAGAATTTTAATTAATTCAGAAATCAATATTCCAATTTCTTGAAACTTGATTCAATGACCATAAAGTTACTTAAGCATTCTAGTGTGGTAGGTCAAGGGAGCCGCCTCGGTAAACAAGAAAACGCAGTGCAGACGTTCACCGCTAATGTAATATTTAATTCTAAGATAAGTTATTTTAAAATATGGCTCAAGCCGGAATAAAGCCGCAAGATTCCAACAGGACTCTTTCATTAACAACCCTATAGTTTGAGTTTTATTAATAGAGAAAAATGTGTAAATATGTGTCAATGGCTCATTTTCAAATGATTGTTCGAGTATATTTGTGGAGTTTTGAGACTAGGATTGATGAAAAATGGCTTTAACCATTCTTTAATAGGCTCACAAGAGAAAATTTAAAGATATTTGATAACTAGCAGCGAACTTTCCTCTTTGCCTTGAGATAAGAAGTTTTGCAGTTTTCTTTCCCCTCTTTCTTAATGACATTACCAAGAGTGGTTGTAGGTGAAGGGTGAAAGGGAGTGTACTATTGGGCATAATAGAGAAGTAGTCTCAGAAAGCTACACAGACCATTGTAATTTAAGTTGTGTGGACTGAAAGCAATTTATATTTTCTCGCTGACCAAGGCGGTCGCCTTAAGTGTTGAGGCATGACAGTAACCTTTGACCTTCCCAAGTTTGAGTTGTTCTTGGCATTAAAAAATGCTGCAGCTAACACCGCGTTTTACTATTCATTTAGTTTAGAAGCATATGCACTAATTATGCTAAAGTGTTAAGGAAGGGGAAGGTTTAATTTAGAGGAAGTGTACCTACATATGTGTGGATATAAAGTGGAAAACCATTTAGATAAAAAAAAAACTAGTGCACCCGACCAGGATTCGAACCCCTATCTTCTTGTCGTTGTCAGTCTCGTATATTGCAAGGGTGACACCATAAGATCATGCACCAACCAAAGAGGGTTATATTCACGTTTTAGGTAGGAATAAGCCGAATCTTTTATTTTTTAAATCCAAATTTTGAATCTAAGTACATTTTATTCAAAGTGAAAATATTTTTAATTCAATTTAAAATAAGTGGTTTAAGGCCACTGACAAAAAACTGTTTTGTTTGTCATATCTATTATGTCAAAAACAACATAGAAAACACTTTTTTTAGCAAATTTATTATAATATCTTTATATAACTTTGTCCTTTTTTTTGTGATTTTTCTACTCTCCAAAATACACAAGGCTATAGAATTTCCTTAGCAATTGCAAAATAGTATTAAAGTTTTTTTTTTTAGACCTTTACAAATCTCTAATCTCTCGAGGGATTTGATGATTCGAGAATCCCATCTCTAGCTATAGATAGTGTTAGCATTTATTTGGCATTTCTATTTTTTATAGCAATTTATTAATTATTTGAGAAGAATCAGAACGCACGCTAACGGTATGTACATTCATAATGCTTTCTAAGTTATGTATTCGTATCCAGAAATCGGAGATAAAATGAAGATTATTTTTAATCCCGAGCTATAGAGGTTCCACTCTTAGATAGCAATATCGGTCTTAAGGAGCTCAATGTTCTCAGATCTTACATGCTAGATACATGTTTACTATCTTCATACACACGCAGTAGCTTGTGTATTTTGTAGGCAGTTGTACAAAGTGAATTACATTTGAAGAATACACAGTTTTAAGTTTTGGTTCATATTGATGATAATGAAATAGTTGTATATTTAAATATATTATTTTAATTATTATATTCAGAAATATTACAGGCTTACCCCAATTCTCAATTAACAGAATATTTTTTTAGCAAGTCTTACTATCTGTTCAGATTATACGCTTATGTACTAATTACGCTAATGGTTTTATGAATTGGGGAGGTTATATTTATAAGAAGTGAACCCGCAATTGTGTGGAGGGAGAGTGGAAAACCATTTTGAAAAAAACCACCCTATGTTCACCAGACCGAGATTCTAACCTCGATCTCCCCGTCATCGGTAGTCTAGTCTACTGCGAGAGTAGCGCGTTAGAACCATGCAGCCAATGAAGCGGGTCAAAAGAACAAATTTAAAGCTAAATTAACTAACTATGAGATTCAACGATAACACATTAATGCAAAACCAAACATGCAACATAGGCTGTACTAGTCTCCATTGTAAATAGTTGGCAGTTTACCTGATTTACCAAAGCCATGTTTATGATAGTTACATAATTCAGCAGTTTCCAATCATATCATGATCACAAGCAGATTAAATATAGACAATTTTCCCAAGAAAGAGTGTTCCACAGCCTACTTCCTTAAGATAGTGCCTTATCTGTCAGATAGTACAGTAGCCCCATGGCTTCTTTGGTGCTGACTGACAGCTCACAGCTGACTTCTGACAGTCAACATTTAGGTATATACCAGAATTTTGACAGTCAGAAGTGACAGCTGATAAACACATATTTTTTTGCAGATCATATGGTTCGGCGTAGGGTTACATAATTTTGTCTGGTAACTTTTTAAAGCTGTCAGTCAGCACCAAAGAAGTCATGGGGCTACTATATATTTACTCCACATATTGAGAGAGATATATAAAGTCATGTTATTTAGAGCAGTCACTTTTGACATATGTTATCCATGAGCATAGGGAGAATTTAATTTGAGTGTGGGGCAGATGGGGAGAAAAGGAGGGTGATTTAATTTTAAGTCTTTGACATGAGGTTAAAACTTATTACCAAATCATAATAAATAAGAACATTGTTATTTCATAAAGAAAAAGTGGAACGTGAAACTATATTTGTGTGGTGAAAGGGTATGGGAGGTGAAGGGGTGGGGGACGG
>CABFVX010005359.1:0-13436 GCA_902151425.1 Timema shepardi
CACACAATGTAATGGTGGATTACCTTGTTGAGCTGTGTATATGTGAAATGACACACAATGTAATGGTGGATTACCTTGTTGAGCTGCATAAAGACATCCAGTTCATGTTTGATTCTCCTATGCAGAGCTTGCTGTTCTTGTTGACAAGACATGCAGGCATACAAACGGTTACAAGCAGGACCGCCGCCAAAACTTTAAACAAAACAAAAACTCACTAAACTACTATTTTCTTAAGAATAAAATATTATATTGAAAGCAAGATAAAAGAGCAATTATCAGAACACAACAAGTCGTTAGTAGTGTTCTGAGCAGCAGGTGTTATATTCTTTTGCTGACGACGGAGCCTCACTCGCTCTAGATCTTTCAGACATTTTCCCTCTTATGCCTGCTCTTTCAGGTAGCCATAACTTTCCCTACAAGATTCCTCGACTTCACCAGGTTTATCAGACATTTAAAAAAAACTCCCGGCTTAATCCCTATTACAATTTTCCTTGTTGACCGTCAATTTAATACAGAGATCACATTTTTTTTTAAAACAATCTTAAAGACTACTAACGATAGACATTCTTATATGTTATTTTTTAAGTATTTAATGTTTTAAGTTTGATTTGTGTCCCTCTGTAAATGAGTTATAAAACCCTCTCATGTTAGAGTAACATAAATAGGGAATGCATTTTGTTGACATTTTTAACTTTCGTTTAGATATCCAAGTGTGTAATTAGTCAAGAATTTAAATTCCCAAATTTTTCCTTATTTATGAATATATACTTATTGACATTTCCCTGACATCAAACAATTTTTTTTCTTTTCATTTTCCCTATCAATGGCCAGCATGTTTCTTTGTTTCAAGCTCACATTGCTATGATTTAAACCCAACCCTCCCGTCCAACATTAGAGAAACTATTTTACAACTTGTGTCCTGATCCCCCAGAAACACAAGGCCAGGAGGACTGGCTCACACCAGTGTCGGTAACAGTCACCCACCAACAGAGCGTAACGCGCAAAACAAACAAACCAAAGTGAATAAACCAATAACTGATGTTCATGTTTAATATTTTGTGCCATTATTATATAACAAAATGATATGTTAGATATAAGACGAACCAGTATTAAGACTGCCATGGCAGACTATAACAACTAGGTGTCTACCCCTGTTAGCTCACGTGTCATAGAGGTACTCCCACACGCCTTGTGACAGCACTGTGCACAGTTGGTTCACGTAGGGTTCCTTGGAAGGGTGCACTCCTCCGTGCGCGCACAGGAAGTCAGAGTTATCGATAGGACCCGGCTCCGCGAATGTGTTGAACTTGTTCACCCATTGCTTGGACACATAGAACTGCATCAGACTAGGCTCGTTCTGTGACAGCTCGGTCAGTTCCACCGCTCTGTGACGCAACTTACCCATCGCCTCCGACGATTTCCTTAAACCAAAATACACATTTACAGTCATCACTACACAGTGTATGTTCATAAAAAGCACATAAAATGGATCTACTGTTGCTATCTTGGGGATAGTCAAGCTAGATTCCGCCGAATATGGACAAAATGTAATCGTGCAAACTTTCCCATATATTGCAACATTAGCAACATTAAAATCTATGATAAATATATATTTTAAGAACTGCTCAATTTGTTTATGTCAATCATTATAATTTTAACTTTTGTTTTCCTCTGTGGCACACTCCTTGATGAAGTTACCGTAGAACAACATCTTGTAGAGATGATATATTGTACCTCTTAGATCAGCTGCAGCTGCCCGTGTGTTTGTTTGTTCTATTTGCACTATAACTAACCAAGTGTCTCAATGAACTCCACTGATACAGAGTGGAATAACTTGTTATAGTGTAGCTCTCAAGGGAAAGTGAGGATATAGAGTACTGGTTGGAGACTAACCGACAGGCACTTGAACCTAACATAAACTGATCTAGAAAATACAATCAAGTGACACACAAATACAGAGAATATGTAAATTCACACATTAAGCAGGTGATATAAAGGATAAATAAGGTAGAATTTAGAAGAAATATCCCCACAATTGTTGGAAAGTAAAGTGAGAAACCCCTCTATTTTTATAGTTGGAATTCAAACCAAACTATGCGAGACTACGGGGCGTGGACCAAGAGCATTAACTACTTTATCGTGCTTATTCTAGTCGCTCACGCATTAGTGAAGAAGCATGAACTGTTCACAAAGGTGGAAGGGTTCAGATGAGGCATGGCCATGGAGGAGCTAGTGGCTGAGGGCTGTGCGGTTGTAGACTTCTCAAACCACACCACTTTCAGTCTGTAGATGTCATCAGCAGATTTTCCCGACCTCTGACAATCTGCTAATTTCTTTAGGTCCAAATCTTTATATTTAAAGCGCTACATATTCTCTTTGCTGAGAGCAAATCTCAACCTTGGTACTCCTCCAAAGTCGGACTGTACAAATGGGCTCCATTTAATAAAATGTTAGAAAACAAAAGGGGTCATTATCATTACATTTCAGAGTACTTTGCATCATGATTCTTGCAACACCACGACTGTGATCCTGACACGACAGGGTCGTGGAGCCTATGTCCACGACACTACGTTCACACGGGTGGTGTTCACTCTCATGGGTGAACCTCGCATCCTAGGGTTCTTCAACGACAACCAGACATTGCACAACACTACACACTTCGACACTTTTCAAAGAGAAGTAATAGTACTTTGCGTCTGGGCTACATCACTCTTAGTCCAGTTTGTGGAAAGATTAGCCAGTATCAGGGGACTAATTGCACATCCTGATGATAAGGTGAGGGTGATGGTGAGTATGAAGTTGTGGGGTCAGAAGAAACTATCCCTGGTGACTACTGGGGACCGGCAGGTTTATAGCCAAATGCACTGACCAGCACACCACGGGGCCGGTTTACAGAGAATAGTATAGAGAAATGAAATTTATATTTAGAACAGGATGATTTGGCTTTGATGGGGAAAGTTACGTAACCCAATATTTCAAGGGAAAAAAAGATGGGGGTATTGGAATCAAAGTACTTATTTCTCCGGTTAACTTTTATTCTATTTAAATTTTGTACTTTTATGTCTAAAATACACAAAGAGTCTTCATTTTTATTTTTTCCTATTTTCCTGGTGCGTGGCAAGCCTGCTCTTGAAATAACCAGCTAAAAGTAAAACTACCCTGTTATAAAAGATGATGATGCTGTCTTACTTATAGAAGAGAACGTAAGCCTCACAGTTTTGTACAGTTTCAGGTGACACTTGTGTGACGTATTGGTCGTCAAACTCAAACCACTGCTCGCTGATACAGTTGAGAGAGTAACACGTGTAGTGACCCCCGCCAGCTGTCCCGTGATGGCAGATGACAGACACGAGGTCGTAGCTCGTCACTTGGGACACGCAGTCTGCACAGGAACAACACAATACATCAGGTTTGGACAGGCAGGAAACTGACACTGTTATAATGTTGGCCGTCACCAACCTCGAGCTAAAGTAATTATCTAGTAGCAGACTTTAGCGACATAAGTTAAATGTCAGGTAGTAGCGGGGGATCTCGATACAAAGATAGGAAAAGGAAGAGGTTTGAGGAGGTGTTAGGGAAGGAAGTTTGGGGAGAGAGAATTACGAGGAGGGTAGAAGACTGTTGGAGCTATGTGCAAGAGGGGGAGAAACTAGCGACAAGGCTTCAGGAGGGGAGGGGGAGAGACTAGGAACAAAGATTCAGGAGGGGGGAGAGACTAGCTACAAGGCTTCAGGAAGGGGGAGAGACAAGTGGCTGGGCCTCAAGAAGGGAGGGGTGATGAGTGACATAGCCTGGGGAAAGGAGGGGAAAAATATTACAGACATTAATCGAACAGCTTGTGCTATTGTAATTAATTTCATTTTAGTGCGCTAATATTTTTTCTATCTTTTTATTTATTCAAACGATTTAAAAAAAAAGGATAGCTTTGGAGCCCCCTGTGGACGCATCCCTCGCATGTGCCAAACACTGGCCCTGTTCAACACCCTTATTTGCGTAAAGAGACATAAATTACATGGGTATTATTTTTTGGTATGGCATCCATTTGCTTTTATAACATATATAATAATTGTTGGATACGCTAATATTTTCGGAGTGCAACAGCGCTTTTTGTGAGATCTTGAACAACTTAAACGTAAGAGGCAATCGGCCACCATGAGTTTTTTATTTAAAAACTATTTTAGTCAATCTTAAAATTGATTTTTATAGTTTACCTATTTATGGTCAAACCAAAAATATTTTTTAAAAATATACTATTACTATGGTTGTATTTGCCCTAGTTATTTAATAAATACATCAAAAATCTTACTCAACACGCGTTCGGTAAAATATTTAGTTTTTAGTTGGAAAACTTACAATTTATATAAAAATATATAAATTTTAAGTGTAATTTTATTTTTTTGCAAGATTACAAAAGGTAAATGTTTTGGCATAACCAATAAATGCAAACAAATAGAAGTTTTTGTACTTATTCCTGACCATTAAAATTATTGCTGACATCCACAAATACTTTTAACTCAATTTAAACCATCAATTCACTTTAATTGTTTTATTGAAATTAATAGGAAAGCTAAGTTTAGACTAAAATTATAAATCTGAAAAATATATATAATCCTAAATTGAAAAATTATTTTAAATTTTCTTTTCCTGTTTCCCGAAGTCAAATTTCGTTCCCGCATAGCACTAATTTTTATAAAGATCAGGCTTCCAGGAAATAACTAATCCTACGGACGATGAGCATTGCAGTGTTCGGCCAGGCCATCAAATATAATAACGATTATTATTTCAAGTTTTAACACGATGTAAATGAATATCCCTCCTTACCTTTGTGCAGGTAGGGCCTCATGTCCAGTTCCTCGAGAGGGAACGAAACGTAGTTGTTGATTTTAGAGCTGAACATTAACTCGTGACGAAACCTTTTTAAATGGATGCACAAAACTTCAGGAAGTTCTAGTACTTTTGAGTACTTTACACCATTACGTAGTTTATTGCACTTTTCACAACTGAAAATAAAGTTTTTTACAGTGAATATAAAATAAAACTTGAAATGAAATACTTAATATGGTTCTGGATAGATTTTTTATAAGTAGTATTTATTTTATCATGAATTAAGACAATAATAATTATGTTAGACTTATTTTGTAATGTTAACAAATGGTTTTTATTTACAAAACAAAACACCTATGTTGACTTGAAATCTATTTAGGGTTGCAGAATTACCAAGGAATTTTTTTCCCCATGAATATTGCTTTTGCATAAGAAGGTTGACTTTGAAAAAAATTCATAAAAACAATGAGATGTTAATTTTTACTATGACAAATGATTATCGTTAATGAAAATCTGAATCGCATACAAACCCTACTCCCCCAAAATACGAACATTGGACTCGACTATTATCACGCTAGCTTTTAAAACATGACACTTTCACAACGATATACAGAGAATACAATAATAATAAAAAATTAATGATAATTAAACAAGCATCTTTATTCTTATTTCAAATCTGATGATCTAGGAACATCTAATCAAAAATAATGTACTTGATATTATATATAGTTAGATATTGTGGAGTTTTATGGATTAAAACTCAAGTAAAGCATAACTAAGATTGTCCAGTAAACTCCGGTATTATCAATTGTTTGTTTAAAATCGATTCAAGTTTTTTCATCACAATGACAAGTGCTAGCTATGTAGGCAAAGTTTTAAGACTTAAATACTTAACAATTTGATAATTCATTATTTGTTTTTTAAATCTATTTTGATTATTGTGAATGGCTGAATTATTAATATCATAATGAAGTAATTGTAAGAGTAATCAAAAACAACACAACCAAATTAAATTCAATTCGGTTATGCTCATCACTAGCCCCAACCTATTTTAGGAGTTAACCATGTTGAATACTAAAAAGTGGTATCGAGATTTTTAGCAAATAGTATCGATTATTGTAATATCAATCAATACTATGACTTGTAGTATTGTAACCAGGTAGTTAATTTTAACAATAACCTATAAAACAGCCTAAAAATCTGTGAGAATAACCAAACATCCTGTGATCTGTGTTGTACCTTTAAAATCCACAAAAATGGATAAAATCTCAGCCCTGCACTATTGTATTAATATTAAATAAAGATGTAAAATGTTACATTTTGATATAGGCCTAACCCATTCCTTAGTCTGTGATTTCAAGACGACCCATAGATTTTGAAGGTACCAATTTGGAGGGAGAACTCATCTTAGATTTTGATAAATATGGTAACATAAAATAATTGAATATTGTTTCTATAGCTGTATAAGGAAAACCTCTTAGTTTTTTGAGGTTAATGTGCTATAGTTAGAAGATGGTACAGGAAAGAAAAGAACTTAATAAGAAAAACAACAGGTCCTACGTCACATTGTTGCCATTGAACAAAGAGGTATTTTAAGTGTCCTATCATTCTTTACTAATATCCTTTTACTCTTTTTGGGTGACCTGGCGGTCTAGGGGTAAGGTGTCAAACTTCTGTGCTGGCGGCCGGGGTTCAATCCTCGGTCCCGGCAAAGATTTATCTGATTACCAAACCCTTCCTTCACCTCTGACAAGACATCTTGTGAATGTGAGGAATGCCAGGCCTCCACCGTGGTTCGGATTCCACGTTAAACTGTAGGTCCTTCATTTCATCTCACAATCACCCTACATTACATATTAGCGTAAGTGTGTATAACCCGAACGGGTAGTAAGACGCGGTGCTAATAATAATAATATTACTCTTTTTTTGTGTCATCATGGTCTAGTCTTTTAATCCATCATGATCAGTTGTCACCGCACCAATGGCAGCCCGAGTCGAGGATGGCTGAGTTACTTGATAGCTTGTGATATCAAGTGATCTCTCATATGTAGCTGATGATTTCCACATGTCCATCACAGACTGTGCCCTAAAATACGAGTGAAGAATGACCATGGGGACGGGACGTCTCCTGGATAGCTCAATGGTTAAAGCATTGGTGTACCGAGCCCAAGGTCCCTACGTCTATCAGTTATATTCCTGTAGTATGTGTGATATGTTGCAGTAAATTACCTGTACATGTTGTCTCCTTTGAGCTCATCTGCACTGAAGAAAGCAGCTAAGCAGTCATGTAAGCTTACAGTGGGACCCCAAAACCAGCTGCGAATCCATTCCAACAGCCACGTCACCCAGCCCTTAACAAATAATAGCGTATTAGTTATTCCTGCGGCCAAATGCCTAATCGGGAACTAAACTGCACTTGTATTTATTTTTTATATTTAAATGTTTAAAAATGAGGTGGCCCAATGGCTAGATAATTTTATAGTAAAGGAAAGTGATAAAACTAAAGAGAAAGGGAAAATAAACTACTAAGAGTAAATTTGATAGGAAAGAGGGAAAATGTGGGAAGAGTCCAAAGCACAAAGATGACATCTTCTTCCTTTCTTCTGTCTTCTATAGTAAAAGTAGTCACACACATTTTAACACAAATATCATAATATTACGGCATTGTTGCCTTTGTCAAAAAAAAGAAGAAAAAGAAGAAAGTACATATAACACAAACAATGGATTACTCCATTTTGAATTTAAAGAAAAAAACTGTCGTGGGTTTTCTTCATCAAATTTACTCTTAGTAGTTCTTTTTTTTTAGTTCTATTAATTTTCTTTACTATAAATTTAAATTCATATGGTTTAACTAAAACAAATTCCTAATGTAATCCTGAGCACTAAAAGAAAATATTGATATTTTCAAAGTGAAACAAGTAAACAATGAATAGAAGAACACGCTGCATATTTTACAGTTTACACTATTTACTACTATTGGGAAAAAAGATGATTGCCCCAAGAAAGGTAACCCCAACAATAGTTTTGAAATAATATTTTGGAGTTTTTGCATCGTGTTTTATCATTAGCGCATGAATTTTTATATAATTACATATTTTAATAATGCCATTTAGTGATGTGAAAATGGGTGAATTTGGTTTGAGACTGTATTTTCAGTTTCAACCTGACATATTTTACCCAAGTCCACATATTTTAGAAGATATTACAAAAAATTACATATCTCCCATTTTTTTATCGTGGTATTATTTTTATGTTTTTCTTGGTGACAATACTTTTAAATGTGGTGTCACTAATTTTCAGACAATCTGTACTTCCATAAAGTAATGTATCCAGTGGAGGGATGGCAGTGAGCAAAGTCCAAGTGAAGAATGCTGGCTTGTTAGAGAGAATGTGGCGTTGCCAGATAGCAGGACTCATACTCCATATTGAGGGACTTTAGGACTTTCAGGCCAAAAAAGGAACCTCATAATAACAATAGGACTCAAAATCATGTTTTTTAAAAAGGGAAAAAAAACCTACCGATAAGCCGGCTAGGGTTGAACCAAAAAATGTGTTAGCTTAAAGAGTTCTATTTTTAGCTTGTGTTTAAACTTTAATCCTACTTTTAGGTTGATTTGATGTTTTAGCAATATTAAACAACTAAAATAAGGTTTTTTGATTTTACCCTGGACGAGATATGGTTAATTTATATTCATAGTCAAAATACATTTTTTAAAAACTGAGTACTCTTACACCCCTAATTGTTTTCTTTTTAATATGTATTTCTTAAAATTATACATATCTCATTTAACTTAGGCTAACAGTTAATTAACCCTAGAACGCTAAACCTCTCTGTGTCACTCGTAAATTTTACCACTAATTATATTATATTTAAAACATAATCACATGATACACAGGATGTTGCCGCGTTTTCTCGGCAGACGGCACGAGATCATTGGCTGCAAAATGTCGTAGTCATGCACCCTTGGTTTCATTGTAGGTTTAAATTATTTCGGGATTTTTTGTTTCCTGGCCTGTCAACATGTTCTCGTGTGTAGTAGGAAGCTAGATTACAGCTTTGTTTTGTTTTAGTTTGTAAGATATCACTGTCACCACATTAGTAAAACACTCGTATCGTTTCCTAGAGCGCAAACAGAAAATGTCACGCTATCAGCCATAGTGAGGGTACTAAAGAGGGGAGGAGTCTAACCCCGTGTAAAGGAGGGGATATGACAACCTCGTCAACCTCGTCAACCTCGGTAGTCAATCTTACCAAGGAATAGCATTATAAGTTTACATTAGAAAGAAGAATAAAATTAAAAAGAAAGAAAAGTAAAGTAGTAAAAAGACAAATTTTGTATTTTTACTACCTTACATTTCTTTCTGTGCAGACCTCTCAAAAAAATGAAGTTATTAAAGAAGATGCTTTTTTTCCCTAATGGCTTTGCTTTAGGGATGGACAGGAATGACTTTTGTTTTGGGACGGGAAATTAGTCAAAATATCGGGATTCGGGACAGGAACTTAAGATTACCCCTTAGAATAATCTTAGATTTAAAAGATATTGATTTCTCAACTAATATGGTAAGAATTGTTAAGGCTATAATATTATTAAAACACGCTTCGGTGGCTACATGGTCTAAGGCATCACTCTCGCAATATACTAGACTAGCGATGTAATTTTGTCCGAGTGTACTAAGGGCGGTTTCCCACTCTATCCACGCAAATGCAGGCACATCTCTGAATTCAATCTTCCTAATTCCTAGCACACTAGAGTAATTAGTACATGTCACAGGTGTATAACCGGAGCGAGTATAAGACGCGGTGCTAAAAAAACCATTGCTAAATGTAATAAAAACAATAAAAATAACACGATAAAAAATAGAAATGTGTGCGAATAGTATTTTTTTTATCAAATCAAATAACAAATTTTTTAATTAAGATCCAATAATACAATTAATATAATAGTCTATTTTACTATATTTTTGACGGAAATTATTTTTATTAATTAATTTCATTTGAAAATGGTGTTTTATATTTAATTGTATTATATTTGGAAGAAGGTACAGGAAATTACCTCTTTGTCCATTGGCAGCAGTGTAAAGTGTGAACTGTGTTCTTCTTTTCATTGTAAAGGCCATATCGTGTTTGTCCCCCTTTTATCTGTGTCTCTCCACCTTTCCTGTACCTTCTTCCAAATATAATACAATTACCTCATAAAGCAAAAAGAGGTTCTCCTTATAGAGTCATGTTTTATATTTAATTAATTTCACAGGGTAAAAATAGTACAACACAATGTTTGATACCTTTTCAATGTGCTCTAAGCAAGAAACAGTAAAATATCATCTTGGTCTGAAACCTTACTTTCCTTAAACGCTCTCCCTAGGTTTGACACCCCTCAGAGGTGATTTTTTAACACCCCTTATACTCTACTCCCTGTCTGGCTTATCAACAACAGGCTTGCCAACCACCCGTCCCTCCCCCCTCAATATATCGCAAGAATCAGATATATTTCTCGTTTTCTACACAAAAGTTGATAATGGATATATAAGAAAATAATAATAAAAAACATACTTAAGCCTTATTGAGTTCACTATTTCCAATGTATGTTTAATTGTTAAGAATGTTGTTTTAGTCTTTACTAAAAATATCTGTTTGTATTTTTATTTTTGCTTTATTTCTTAAATTATAATCCTTTAATGATGATTAAAGTTGATCAAAGGGTAACTAGGCCTAATCTGTTTATTTCACATGTTTCTTAGAAACTTAACTCATTCTAACAACACTTTTGAATATAACTAAAAGACACTCAAATTTTGATTGATTTGATTTTTAAACAATAATATGAGTCTAGATTCTTTAAATTGGCCGGATTTTAACCTGTATTTTCTGAGGGGTGTTTGGGGTTGATTAAAATTGAAATCATGATCGAAAAAAAAATTATCTTTAGTTAGAGCTTATTGTATAATGTAGGTCTATTTGTAAATTATTAAAATGTCTAACAATTTGCTATGATTCAGATTTGGAAATAAAATGTAGATTTGGATTTGAGATTGGGATTCGAGAAATAGTAGATCCGAACCATCTCTAATTAAGAGCCAACATTTATTTAACCCCAGACAAAAAAAAAGTAACCTTAATTGGTCTGATATTCACTTGTTTTCAAAGCGCCGCCAACAGCGGGGGTTTCATTGAAAGTTTATAGTGTCTGTATGATTTATAAAACCAGTCACATAATGCCGGCCAGATACTTTAGCTCGGTGGGTAGCGTTCAAGTGGGGTAAAACACACTAATAAAGTAATATAACTCGTTATAAAGTAAATGTACAGGTGTACCGAATATTTAGAAAAGTGTTTTTTTATTACTTCCTTCAAAATTAAATTTTGTTTCAAAAATATATGTGTGATAATAAATAAAATGATAGAATATTAGGAAAATAGCAGAGCACAAATAAAAGTAAAAACACTTAACACATATTTACACACACATCAATATTTCAATGCTATTATAGCATCTTCCTCAGGAAGTAGTAGTGGACTGAGTAGACTGATGTGTGTGTGTAAATATGTGTTAGTGTTTTTACTTTTATATGTGCTCTACCATTTTCATAATATTCTATCATTTTATTTATTACCGATTGTTTTTGCTCAATTCACTTTATTTCAGACATAAGAATATATGTATGTATTACTAACACGGGGAAAGAAGGTGTATTGAATGTCACATATTTTATAGGGATGAAAGAGAAAGCATTTTAGAGGTAATTTACCCACAATTGTATGGAAGGATAATGGGAACACATTTAGGAAAAATCAGTGTGAGTATACCCGACCGGGATTCAAACTCCCCATCATGCAGTGTGTGTCCCAGTAATAAAAGTAATAATGACCTGGTCCCCCGTGTACACGTCCGAACACGCCGAGAGCCCCATCTTCTGTGTGTGAGGGGAGATTTGTCCCAGTAATAATGACCTGGTCCCCCGTGTACACGTCCGAACAAGCCGAGAGCCCCGTCTTCTGTGGAGTGAGGGGAGATTTGTCCAGTAATGAAAGTAATAATGACCTGGTCCCCCGTGTACACGTCCGAACACGCCGAGAGCCCCATCACGCAGTGTCACAGTAATAAAAGTAATAATGACCTTGTCCCCCGTGTACACGTCCGAACACGCCGAGAGCCCCATCACGCAGTGTCACAGTAATAAAAGTAATAATGACCTGGTCCCCCGTGTACACGTCCGAACACGCCGAGAGCCCCATCATGCAGTGTGTGTGAGGGGAGATTTGTCCAGTAATAAAAGTAATAATGACCTGGTACCCTGTGTACACGTCCGAACACGCCGAGAGCCCCATCACACAGTGTGTGTGAGGGGGAGATTTGTCCCAGTAATAAAAGTAATAATAACCTGGTCCCCCGTGTACACGTCCGAACACGCCGAGAGCCCCATCTTCTGTGGAGTGAGGGAGCCCTGATGCAACATGTGAACATGGTCTCGACTCGGAATGGGTAGCGAGAGGTCTTGGAATGTTTCCACTCGTGTCGAAATCTGAAACACCAACATTCTGTATTGGTAGGGACATGCAAAATTCGCATTTGTGATAAAAACAGATTTTTACTGTTTTAACACGAATAACGCAAATTTGATTGTTTTTTTCCCAACTCTAAATAAACCCAATTTCTTTGTAATTTGGGCAAATACCACGCCAATCGATATAATTTTCAACGTGAAAACACTGGTGATAGCCAGGGCTTCTGTTTGTATGGATAGAATCAGCTTTTGCTGATTTTCAAGGTATAAAGGGAATCAGAGGATGTACAGTGATTTAGGTTGTTTTTCAAGTAAACATTAAAAATCACAATTACTACTTTTACACATTTTAATACTTTTTTGTTTTCTTTTCAGCTTTTAAAAGATTTCATGCAAGGGCCCTTGCTACAGGCGGCCATGTTTGCCAAAATTATATCTTCTTGATTTTTATTCACTTCTCTTTGTTTGACAACATGTTTCAATGTTATTAATGTTTGGTCCAAACATTGACAACATGTTTCAATGTTATTAATGTTTGGTCCAAACATAAATTGATAATCCATTATTTGTAAAAGTGGAAGGTAATGGTATTTATATTTGATTTTTCTCTGAATATGTAAATGAATAGTTAAATACACAATATGAATGGTAGACAGTCATATCCTAAGTTTTTTTAATGAATACTAATTTGACTCATACAGTCAACTCTTGATTCTACGACCTTTCACGGTTCCCTGGAAAAGGGTCGTTATTGGAATTTTAACAGATTTTGTTCCACCCCTGACCTTCATACGAAAAAATTGCATTTTTTAGATAATACGTGAAAAAGTAAATAAAATAAAACCTACCTATTTCTTGAAGAAGGTACTCCTTTCACTCCTCTCGTCAAAATTACAAGTTCGTATCAAATTTTAAACAAGAGCGGAGGTCATCAAAAATCGTTCACAAAATCCAACCAAAAACGTAACCAAATCAAAATAACAATGTTAAACAATAGAATGGGTCGTCAAAAATTGTTCACAAAACCAAACCAAAATATTAACCAAATCGAGAATCGAAATAACAATGGCCAAAGCAAGCCTGGCGCGTGATGTAGCGGCAGTCGCGCG